>NW_019294282.1:0-28182 GCF_000500325.1 Leptinotarsa decemlineata
TCAAATTACAAAGCACTATATTATTTGCAAACAAAAGTTGTTAAAATACTGAAAGTATTTGTAAAATTTTGATGACTTCATAGTTATTCCAGTTACAGAAATATTTTATTAATTTACAAAAAATTTAAGTGATTCAATTTACAAATAATATTTGTACATTTCGAAAACTTTTTATGAAAAATTTAATAACGATTCAGTATAATTACAATACGTGTGAGAAAAATGGAAACTATTGGCCCAGTTACAAAGCAAATTTTAAAAATACTAAAAGTTTTTGTAAAATTTTATGACTTCATTTTAGTTCCAATTCCAACTTTTTTTATATAATTTCACAAAAAATTAAAGTGAATCAATTCACAAATGATATTTGTGAATTCGAAAAACTTTCTTTGGGAACTGACTTACGGTTTGGTAAAATTACAATAAGTTTAGGGTTAATTGATGATGATTGTAAAATCACGACTCAGTTTAGTAGGATTCCAAATATTTTTTGGTGAATTACTCAAATCGTGTTGAATATTGTATTGGCAACACTTTGATTTCTAATTTAACTAGTCATTTGTTTTGTAATACATTTGTAATTTTACATACATTTTTAACAGTGCATTTTTGGAATTATAATTATTTATGTTGATGATATTTTGGAAAATGATACCAGTTTTTCCCATTGTAAATTTGAAAATTCACGAAATAGTAAGGCGTCCTTTGGTTTATTTATATTATTATTTTCACTTCTTTCAACTTGCCTGCCCAAAAAAAAATATCTCGTGCTTTGTTTTCAGTTTCATTTATACGTATGTGCTCATAATGAAGCTTAGAAGACATTTTTTTGAGCATTTTCAAAGGACCAATCAATATTATCAAAAAATTAAGACTAGAAAATCTGTATATCGTAGATTAATAAGTCAAGGAGAAATGCACGCAGTAAGAAAACTATTATTCTTTCGCCATATGGTCTATGGTTCCCATTATCCATTTGTTGATGGGTGACGAAACATATTTTTTGTTAAATTCCATACACAGACAATACATCCCGAATGTATTGCGTTGCATGTAATCAATAAAAAAAAATTGAATAATTTGCCATGATTCACCCTGAAGCACTGTAATTTAAAAAAATGTTCTGATAATTTTCACATCTCTTTGAAGAAGTGCTCATATAGAAACATTCAATATCTTCACTAGTATCGGAATTATATATAAAATTAGAGTTTTTCTGTATTCTTCGTGATTTCCTGTACTATTGAACCTACAGAAAAATTGTAACTAAGCACGTTTTTGAGAGGTACTGAATTTTCTTTAAAAATTAGTCAAGATTTTTGCGGAAAAGGAAAAATAAATAAACTTCTCCTAAGAAACATAGGTCTATCTCTTTAAATGAAAAAGTTGGGGCCTGTACAAAGAAAGTTAGTTTTCCGGCACTTTCCGGCACAATTGCAGTGACAATCTGTTCATGACACTTTTTTGTTTAACTCAGAAAAGTATACGAAACAGAAAAGTTGAAAAAAAAAAATAAAAAAAAGAATAAAATAGTAAGAGGAGGAGAAAAAAAACTCTTATTAAGACTCATAAAATACTAACCTACAGAAATAAGGAAGATTGTATTATGAATCTTGAAAATATCAAAATATTGTAGAAATTTTACATATTGAAATAGACTGGCAAATTGGTTATACCAACGCCATTTGAATTCATCACACACACACACANCATGTTACCTTTTTTTTTAAATATTTACACCCTATTTTCACCCCTTCAGACAGTTTAATAAACTAAGACGGTTCTGTTTTTTTACTAATTTAGTCAATAAGCGTATCATATTGAAAAATGGTAGGAGTGCAGAGTCGGTAAAGGAAAAAATGATAATGCGATATTTTTTTCTCAGTGTACGTTGTGGATGTGGATAACTTCACACCCGTCAGAAATAGACCAGTTGTTGTTGAATGTATCCACAATAGACTGAGGACCGACGTTCTCACCAACGCTAAAAAGCTGAAGGGGACTACATACAAGAGGATTACCAGCTGAAAAAGTTCCTTGTCTCCCAGCAGAAGGCTGCGCGGGGTAATGGACTCGAGGCAAAGATGAAAGGAAACTCTCTCATAGTGGACAATATCATCTACACCTATAAAAATCTGCAGAGAGGATTGAATAACCCAACGGAAACAGAAAGTGAAGCAGGGAAGATACAAACAAACGTGCTGCTGAGGACTTATTGGATCCAAACAAACAAAAAAATATCAAACTAGCTAGATCTTTGAGATCAACTAGAAATATACATTAACTGATAAATAAATTGAAATATTTAAAAAAAAATATTTGAAAAATAATAAATATGCTAAATCATTTTAAAATTGGTCATTTGAATGTTAGATCATTGATACCAAAACTACCCGGTATAAATAATTTGTTTGCAACATATGCTTTTTCAACAATTATATATCAAGGAGGTTACGTACAGCGCCATCTGCCCGCGAATAAATCAAGCAATAATGTCGATATATCAAGGAGGTTTCGTACACCGCCATCTGCCCACGAGAAGATCAATCAATAATTTCGATAATTCTGTCAAATACAAATCCCGAGCATTCAAACGGGAAAGAAGAGTTACAAAAACAAACATACATACATGTGAAGCTAATATAAAGCGTGTTAATGTTAATAAAAAATACTTTTTTCAAATGAAAAAAATACATGTAGAGTGAGTTCGAATTATATCAAGGAGGCTACGTACAGCGCCATCTGCCCGCGAATAGATCAAGCAATAATGTCGATAATTCTATCAAATACAGATCCCGATATGAAATGAAAAGGAGAGTTACAAACAAACATACATACAGCTGAAGTTGAAAAATTATGTATGTCTTCGCTGCACTCTTCATTTATCTAAGGTACCCAAATCTTTGAATGACAAATTCATTCTGATTTTTCTGTTTTAAAATAAAATCAGATTCTTGGAAAATATGACTTACCATTACTTTTTCTATTAATGTCTCATTGCTTTCAGAAAAGGGTGGTGAAAGAGGTGGCAGTATGATATTGTTCAAGGGTACTTTTCGATTTTGAAGTATGGAACTCTTTGATATTCTTATGTGTCTCATGCTATCCTATCGTACTCTCAATACCGGATAATTGCCCCAAAAAATACCTGGAATATACGTACGGATAATTGAAATGTGAACCGAAAAATTAGTACTCTTTAAATACTAACCTTGAAACTATCGACTTTACACATTAGTCTCTTGAAAATAATACTAGAATAAAATAATTAAAATATCACTTAAATTATTGTCAACTTTTGTTGAATCTTCTACACAACTATTTCTTCAACATTGGCACTCTTTATCTCTCTTCCTCGAACTGACCATCCGTACACCTTCGTTTATGTAATGACATTTCCTTCGAATTCATGGTTGCTTGGCAACGACCATCTGCTCTTTTTATGCGATGACAACAAACAAACTGAGGGTTGCCATGACTGAGTCTCAGACTGATGTCAGTTAATTTTTGTTGTTTTGTTAATAGTTTCACAACCTTTCATAATCGATTTGACTCTTATTGGGAGTGTAAGATACCGTAATAGTTTGTTATGAACAAATTTTGTGATATTAGACAGGTGAGTTCAATAAGCTTCGGTATTTGCTTGAATTAGAGAGAAACCTAACTAACAAAATATGATGAGATTGAAAGGTGTTAATGAAATTTTCAGATTTCCATTTTGAGTATTTGATTTTATCAAATGGTAATTTGCAAGGAAAGTATATCAATGAATGTCTCAAAGATACACAAAGTCAAACTGGAAATCCATTTTTCCTCTAAACAGTCACTTGAAAGCCGATAAATATTATCTAGAAAGTGTACATAGTAAATGCTATAATTCAACACTTTCCAGGAATATTTATTTCGTAATATATAATGGAATTTACTTATAGACCATTCAAAATGAACAGAAAAAAGTTTAGCATACATTAACTCGCATAGAACTGAAGATTGGTACATCTCTTAAATGAACTGTTATAAATGAAATCAAGAGTTCCCAACCATTCCATGTACCAATGCTGAAAACTGTCAACTGAAAATAGATTAGTTAATTTAATTCTCTACAGAAATTATTCACACACATTTTTTTTTCCTACGAGCCGCCATTGCAAATATGCACTCTTAAATGAATCGTGGTCTTTGAAATGCCTTCAAAACTAATACGACAACAAACATTCTGTAATTGAAAGGGTTATATTTTTCTATGACTGACTGACTATAATATTAAATCATAACACTCTGAAGAAGTACTCCTTTCTTTAATCTTTGACGATTTTTTGTCAATTCTAACAAATGAACAACAGTTCCTCGCAAAAACTTTCAAGGCCGGGTTCATTTCGACGTCATTTTAATAAAAAGCTGATAATGACTCCGATGTCCTCATAACTGAAACAGTAAAAGAACAATTCCAGACATCTCGTCAACCGACTACCATCTTTTTGAATACTTCGATAACTTTCTCACCGGTAGAACTTTCGCCAATCAGGACCAGGCAAAAAACGGCCTTCATCGACTCCATCTGATGCCAAGCAAACGATTTTTCTACTGATGGAATGAATCTACTTTTGCTGCATTGGCAAATATGCACTGATTTAAATGCCGCTAATTTCGAATAATTTTTTTAAGGACGAAACACAAGCGCTATATGTGCGAAAGTAGCGATTCACATTGCATTTGATCGCTGGAGATTGAATCCATTGAACGTTCTCAGGAAGTTTATTCCAAATGAACGCAGTTCTCCAAATGAGAGTTCTTGAACAGTGAAGTTCGAAGTATACTGAGTTGAACCTCAAAACGATGAGAAGCCACAGTCCGTCGCTTATTTCTGATATGTACCGCTCTTGGTGAAATCAAATGTCCCAAGTCACTTGAACATTTCCCGTTGAAGTGATGTTCCAGTGATGTTCGTGTCTCCAGTCAGGCGGATGGTTCTTTTCTGGATGCAATCCAGCATCTTCAGGGGATGCTTAGGGGCGGAGATGCATAATGAGAACAATACTCCAAAGAAGGTATGATCTGAGCTTTATTAAGCATCAAAAGTTTCTGAGATGTGTACAGTTTTTTGATTCGGAACAGTGTTCCAAGCTTTTGAGAAGCAGCCTTTGCAATTCCAGCGACATGATTGTGCCAAGACATATTGGTGTCCATTTCAACCCCCAACATTTATCTTTTTGGAGAAAATCGATGTCTGGGGTTTTGTGGCATTGAATTTAACCTGATTACTTCCACCCCAATTCGAAATCACTTCATTATGGATCCCTGGAGAACACCAGCGTTGATGGTAAAAGTATTCGACGGCCACTCGCAAGGAATGTTTTTTCAGGAAGCTGGAGAGCCATATACAGATATGATCCAAAAAGCCATAGCATCGAAGTTTGGCCAGCAAACCCCCATGTCACATACGGTCAAAGGACTTAGAAATATCAAGCATTACATTGCTTGATTCTCCATGTTTCTCGATTGCGTTGTTCCAAATATGGGTGACATACGATAGAAGGTCACCTGCTGATCTTTATCCGAAAGTCATATTGATGATTGCTCAAAATCATCATGATTACTTTAATAAAATGAGTTTTATACTTGATAATGGGGTTAAACCCAAAACCGGTCGTATAAATAAAATTAACTAATGGAAATTAGACAAAAGTGTTTTTATTCATTCCATTTAAGTGATTCACTGAGATACATATTACAGTTTGAAGTAGACTCATAAAAACAAACAGAACTTTCGAAACAACCTAATATTCAAAGTGTTTCTGTACTTTTTTCCATCTCTTATATACTTGAAGAATATTTTTGCTTCCGTTGTGTGTTCCTAAGTTAATGAAGAAGCCTTATATGAACCTATAATTATTCAAAATTGCCAAAAGGACAAGAATATTTATTCGGTTTTGCCAGCTCAATAGTAAATCTAGCCAAACCAATGGAATGAAAAAAAAACAAGTAGAAAATTAGGGGTGGATGTTAAGTTTTCAGTATGTTCGTTCTCACCATGTGTGCCTGAGGTAATCACCCAAATATTCAGTTTAAACGAGAAACAAGAAATTGTTCAACAGGGCTGAAGAACGCAAGTTCGTAACTTCCAGAAAGTGAAGGATTCCTGTTTGGTTTTCCCAGTTAACGGTATAGCTAATCAAACCCATTGAATAAAAAAACAGAATAAAACAACAGAACTGATCAATAATTTTTTTCTCTGATATTTTTGTGAATGAAGTGCAAAAAATGTGGTAAAACTGTATACAATTAGTCTCAAATTATGGGATAAAAATACACGTGGAAATCCTAAAGTGCTAGATCAGAGGTCCCCACAAAAAAGAAAAACGAGTAGATATGAAAAAATATTCTAATAGAGATCAAGCTCCACATAAATTCAATGCCATCATTTTTCATTACTTTTATGAAAAAAGGAACTTTGAACAGAAAAAAATATTTGCCGAAAGAAAAACATAGTGTATACAGACAAATAATTTTTTATTTTTATGAGGTATATGAGTTGATCCTGAAAAAATTTTCATTGTTAGACTATTAATTCATTTAATATCAACTAAGTAATAAAAAAAGTGAAATTTTTATTGCAAAAATTTTAATAAGAAAATTGTTCGGTGCCCACAATATATTTATTCATTCATAATTCTATATTTGAGGTATATTTTTTTCGGTTTTTGATGACAACCTTTCGTCATTAGATAATAAAAAGTGAAAGAGTATTCAATTGCAATTTTTATTGTAAAATTTAAAATGAGACAGTCATAGTAACTCAAAAAATTACCATACCATAATTTTTGTTGTTATTTTGTGTTATAAACCTTTTATTATCTATTATATTAACATGCTTTTATTAGCTTTACTCCTTTGGACTCGATTTTGACTAACATATGTATTTGACGGACATATGTATTTTAATTGAAGGGGTTATATCTTTAGAAGTGATTAATTTTTTAGAAAGAACGTTTTTGGCTTTCTACTACTCCATCTTGATACAAAAAATATGGGAATCTTCCAAAATAAGGAAGGAAGAAATCAATTTGAAAATAAGTAACTCTATACATGGATGTGTAGATCATGCAGAGAAGTAACTTTCAGACACAAACTGGAAGAAAGTCCTCCTGAAACAGCTACTTTCATATAAACATTGAATTACACGAAAGAAAAAAAAATCTTTCGAAACAAATACTTTTATATGAACACTAAATTATAGAGAAGATACTTTTCTCTACTCAGTTCGTATTCCAAACATTCGTTTGGGAAAGAAAGGTTTTGGCTTTCTACTACTTCATCTTGATACAATAATCGGTGACAATACAATAATTTCATAAAGTGTATATCTCATTATACTGATCAGGATCGCCCGGATTAAATAATTTCCTCACACAGTCTCTGTGTGAAAGCAAGTAAGACAATCACACTGTTTACGCATGTGTATATATTTTATATTAAAACAAATGGACTTGAAATAGCAAGCCAAACTGAAAAGTGGAAAATAAATAATAGTTTGAGAAAATAAAAAAAACACGCTTTAATAGCAACACAAAATAAAAAATAATTCGAAACTAATTCAAGATAATATCTTATGACTTGATGTAACTAATAACTTTTGATAAGTCTGAAATCAGAATTTACAAAAAAAATGTTTTTTTGTCAAAAAGCGCGTGGTGCTAAATTTCCATTGCAATAAATACTTGGATAGGAACTGTTTGTTAAATTGGAGCCATAATTAAAATATAATTTAAAGCATCCCACGTTTTTTTACAACCAAATTAATTTTTTTGCGAATAGATTTATTCTAATTTCAGAGTTATTAAAAGTCACTAGTTACATTAAGTCATAGGGCTTATTATCGATGTTGAACACAATCTTGAATTAGTTTCGAATTATTTTTTATTTTATAGTTTGTGTTGCTGTTGAAGCGTATTTTTTTTATAGTTTTTTGATTTATTATTTAATTTCCACTTTTCAGTTTGGATTGCTATTTCAAGCCCATTTGTTTTAGCATAAAATATATACGCATGCACAGACAGTATGGTTGTCTCACTTGCTCTCACACAGATACTGTTTGAGGAATAATGAGATAAACATATGAAATTATTGTATTGTCATCGATTCTTGATGAATGTACCAAGTTTAAAATACACCTGTCAAAATCGAGTCCCAGGTGGCGGTTACAAACGAACAAACATATAACATACAAGTGAAGCTAATAACATCCCACGTTTTTTTACAACCAAATTAATTTTTTTGCGAATAGATTTATTCTAATTTCAGAGTTATTAAAAGTCACTAGTTACATTAAGCCATAGGACTTATTATCGATATTGAACACAATCTCAAATTAGTTTCGAATTATTTTTTATTTTATGTTGCTATCGAAGCATGTTTTTCTGTTTTTTCAACTATTATTTATTATCTTTTATAATTTTCAAGAAAAAAAAAGAAAACTGAATGGGAGCAATATTCGCAGAATCTCATAACACAGGCTGAATCAATAATTCGTGCAATGAAACTGGTGCTGATTTTGAATAGTTAGATATCAACACGATATTGTTATGAAGTACTCGAGAATTGAAAAATTTCTTTTTAATTCAAAATAATTGTTTATAATTTTCAGGGGAGTCTTTTGGATGATCTCAATTTCCTGAGAAAAGTTCAGAATACCAAAAACAGATTAGAACGTGAATTTCCTGGTGATTTCCATTTAAATCCAAGGAGTACTGACTATGGGCGATTCTCTACCCACCCGCAGAGTATTGAAGAAGACAGCGACACATCTTCAGAGGGCAGTTCTGTGAAACGCATGAGTGCATCAACCAGTAGGTCTAATGTTAATATAGAACTAGATAATTATCAGGAAAATAAGGTGAGGAACATTGAAAAACCTGTACAATTTACGAAATAACTGTAGGTACTGAATTTAACGATTTGAGAGTGGAGTTTGTCTGAATTGTTGAACCCTTCAAAAACCTACAAGAATATGATTCAAAATTAAACATCGAAATAGTGAACCCAACATTGTTCTCGTTTGTATTCCATTTCTCTGAAACTCTCGATAAAGTTCTCATGAGATAGATCATTTGATGTATATAATGAACAAAAATAGCACACCTCTCCTTTTTTTACTGGATATGTTATTTTTACACAAAAAAACTCACATGGTGGAAGGTGAAGCAAAAATGCTTGAAGTTTACTATGCACTGATGTACTTCTCTATTTCATATAGTATCGTTGTGTGGGGTCAAGCGTCCGAACTAGAAAGAGTGTTTGTGTTGCAAAAACGTATTATTAGACGTATTTTCTGCATTTCTTATAGAGCATCATGCAGAGACACTTTCAAAAGTAATAAAATTCTCACGGTGCCCTCTATATATTATATATGTTGACTCACATTTTCAAGAACCTAACAGATTTAGAAGGCATTTCGATATTCACATGTATGACACCAGCAACAAAAGAAATATTTTACCGAAGAAAATTTGTCACTCCATGCAAAAAAAAAGCTCCAGAGGATACTGGAATACGACTATTCAACATTCTGCCCCTCGAATTGAGAGAGAGCAAATTGAAGAAAGTACTGGCCGAATGATGCTTTTACGCATTTCGTGAATTCCAACTTTTTTGTAGTTATTGACTTCCAGTAATGACCTTCTCATGCTTTTTTATATTTTGCTTTATCTTTGTGATGGTCTTGTGTTTTTTCACAGGCGCTTGAGTATGCATCACTGAAATACCCGATTCAAATTCGGTTTTTGACTTGATGTTTCATAACATTTAAAAATGTAATCTTTTTTAACCATTATTTATGTTTGTTATTTCAATTGTACATAAGCATCAGGTACAATTTAATTTGTGAACTAATCCCATCTATTTATTGTTAATTAGATATGGATGCAATAAATTTGAATTTGAAAGGATGGACAAACGTGAACTGAAAAACCGCGAATATAACAAATGTGGCCCTGTCCGTATCCTGTGAATGAAATGTGAAGTGGTGATTTCTCGTGTAATAATAATTATCAATGTAATATTTCTCAGAGAATTCACTGAATTTCAAACGACTGTATTTCTTAATTACAATGGTTAGGTGAATGAAGTAACAAATGGTTAATTTATAAAGTGAATCACAATTCAATTACATTATATATCATTGAAATCATAAATTACTTCATCTTTAATAGAATCAAAGCCAGATTCACCGTAAAACGATGACTTTCACCCCTGATGCCTATATTATTATTTTTTTTCTGTAAAATTGAATGGTCAACAGTATCAAAAGCTTTGAGTAAATTCAGTGATGAAACCATATATTTTTGATCATCATTAATTTTGTTGTTTGATATAAGATGCGATATCTTCAGTTGCTCTCTCTGTATCTCTAGAAATACGAAATCTATATTGATATTCGAATAAAATATTTTTTTCCAAATATTGACTTGATCTAAAATTCATAATTTTTTCAAATAGTTTCAAAAAGACAGAGAGGACTCATACCTATAATTATTCATATCGGATTTTGTAACATTTCAGTAAATAGTGTCACTCGTGCAATTTTCACTTTATCCGGTACCACGATGATTTTTGAAGATTTACAAATTGAAAGTATCAAAATAGAAGTAACTTCAGGTTTGACAACTTTTATAAATTTCACATCGATACCTTCGAAACAAGAAGCTTTTCTGGTCCCAATTTCTCAATTATCTTTATAATCTTTTCAAGAAACAATAATAAAACCATATTTTCAGGAAAACATTGTAAATCTGAGAAATTTCTAAAACAAGTTTTTATCCAATGTGTGAAAAGTTTTTTAAATTCTTTACTGATTCCCAAAAGGTCTTTGATTTTTCGTCTATCATTTTCAATTAATTTTATGGATTACTCATTACTTTTATCACTGAGTGATTGAATTATTGTCTTCCATTTATCTTTTTTACTTGTTGAATTTTTTAGCTTTTTTTATTGTTCTTTCTTTAAAGTTCTTTTAGCTTTCTTGACCAGCTCATTTTGATATTGACATATTTAACTGAAATATTTATTCTCAGGATGTTTTTTTTCCGTTTCTGAAATGATAACCACGAATGTTCTACAGCTTTTCAAGGTTTTCTGAAAACCATGAGTCAAGAGTTAATTCTCGTTTTGCTGATTTATATATAATACATATTTCAAAAAAATTCACCAGGGCTTTATAAAGTGTATTAATATCAGTTTTGGTTTTCATGATATTTTGAAACTCCATCAAATCGTCTATGAGTTTCTTTATGCCATACTGTTCAATTTGGGGCCCAATATATCTCTTTAAATCTGTTTAAGATCTATTTTTCCGTTAACCAGCTATCGCACCCCTACAAACGACAACCCTCAAAAGTCGAAACTTGTGCGAGCTAAGGATTAGCGAGGTCTTACCTTTTAACGTGTGATTCCTAACACGGATCCTTTTTTGTTTCCTATTATCTACACGTAATATTTACATTTTATGGTCGCTATTAAAGCTTTCGACAGTTGTGTTTCCAAACTCAGTGAATCAGGTGGCATATTTTATTATTTAATTTCGAAGTAGTACCCGGCCCAACAAAGAAAACACAAAAATAAAAAAAAATGTATTTAAATTTCAACATCATCTTTGCAGCTCCATACACTTTTCCCAGCGATGTTCATTAAGTTCGATACCGTTTTTATGATAAGAAATAACCATTAACTGCCGACATAACTTCTTCATCGTTGGAAAATATTTGACCACTGAGCCAAGTTTGGGAACAGAAAATAATCCGATGAGGCTAAATCTGGCGAATATGGTGCATGAAGTTAGGTTAGGGTAGGTAAGGTCTAAAATGAGTGGGTCTATTCGACCATCCACCGCAACCCGCAAGGGTTTATTGTGGCTCACAACTATTCACACTCTGCCAAATAAACCCAGTTTCTTAACGAAGCCGATTAGTCTGTATGGTGAGTGGTCTTTCAGGTCAGATAGTAAGAGTACGGATCTGGCGAACTCTAAGAACCTGATTCGATCCCCAGCGGGGCAGTCCAAGTCTCTGCATATGATGATTCAAGTGGCAGTGACCTGTAAGAAGGCCTGTTAGACATCGTAGTTCATCCCTACTGTAGTCCAACAAATGTTTGGTATCAACCTTCGAAGGGTGGATTAACGCCTTGGAGTGAGCCAATCTTGGAAGATTCTGCCAGAATTCCATAAATCTTCTTGTCATCCAGGTGTTCAATGTTTGTTTGGCAAAGCCCAAAGCGATGCCAATGACAGGTTCTGGTCCGATGAAGTCGCTTGCAGTACCCTCCTTTGCAAGAGAGTCCGCTTGAAGTTAATTCAAACTTTAATTCGTTGATTTTGGTCATTGCGATGATTAATTTGTGAGCTGGTGCATTGTCTTGATGAAACAACACTTTTTCCTTGGCCAAATGCGGCCATTTTTTGCTTGATTTATTCACTCAAACGTTGAGAAAAATTCTCCGTTGATAGTTTTACTTTTTTTTAAGATAGTCAATGAAAATTATCCCGCGCGCATTTAAAAAAACCGATGCCATGACCTTGCCTGCTATTGAATTTCAACAAATCAATGTTGAAATCGCCCATACAAACAACATTATCAAATAAGGGTTGGACTGAAATCAAACTGTTTTCAAATTTATTCATAGATTAACGAATTATATTTACTTATTAGTCAGTGGGATATGCTTGAAGACTGGCAATAGACAAATCTAAAGAAATGAACTTTTTACGTTCAGCCATTCTCGATATACCTACACAAAAGGTCGAATGGACTGACGCCTATCAGAAAACAACTACTCCCCTGGCTAATACCACGTAGGGTATCAGTTATCAGAAGAAATGAAACTCAGGTTTGTTAAAACTCTTATTTACCCCCATACCGAGTATTGTTGTTTGGTGTATTACTATTTTTTGCCGCAATATAACAAACAGAAGTTACAACGTATACAAAATGTTTGCATGCGATTCGTATGCTGTATACCATATGGTGAACATGTCACCCCATTTTTGTTAAAAATGATTGAGCTGAATGTGAGGTACAGAGTCCAATATTTGATAAAAATGTTTTTGTTTAAGTTGCTTCAAACTGAAACACCTAGTATTTATATAGTTTTTTAAGCAGGCATTCTGACATACATATGGTCAATTTGAGAATTAACTCATTCAACATACCTAGGCACCGTACTTTCAAATTTCAAGGATGTTTTTCTTATATAGCCCCTTCTTATCTGAATAAAATTTTACCCCTTTTAAATCATAATATTCATCAATTTAAGAAAGAAATAAAATCACAGATGCTTACTGCTCAGTGCTAATTTAAAAAAATTAAAATTCAATGTATGGTAGAGCAATGAAATTGTTAAATTGACCAAAATAATGTTAAGAATATTAAGAGTTATTAGCAACTATATGATGTATTATTTTTTTCTCTTCTCTATCATTGTTATGATAGTAAATAAGTTTTTATCGACCTTTTTTTTGGGTAATTGTTACCTTCCACAGTCTGAAAAAATATAAAAATTATAATGGAGAACTTTATACAAGTGTAGAAGGGCAAACTTTTTAGTTTACCCCGATAAGTTACTGCGTAAAAATCAAAGTATTTTTCACAAAAAAAAACTGATTTTTTTTCTCCACAAAAAATGACTTTCGTTGAATAGTAAATAAGTATGTTTATAATTATTTTCTTATACTCACTGTTTAATTTTTGGGAGAGGTGGAAGATAGCCTTTGGCTAACCCTTTCCCTTTTATGTATAAATGTATTTTCATGCATAATAAACAATATTATCATCATTCTATCCGACATGCGTCAGTGCAGGAATCTTCACAGAAAATTTTCTGCATATGCAATTGGCAATACAACTGAAAGAGTCGACCTTTAATTTCGGAAAGTCCACACTTCTAGACCGGTTTCGGGCTCATTAGCCACTCGTCAGTGCAAGATAGTGACTATCATCGACCTAAAGTCAATGATATTCCACAATTTAAAATCGGAATTCTTTCAGAGTATTTCATTCCTCTTCCGAAATTGGAGCGAACATCACAAAATGTCACTCCATCTAGTGGACGAGGTACTAACCAACTGCATATCCGTAATTCGCCGGATTTCTCTGAATAAGGAAGAAAACCTCTCTTATTAGTCAGTGTGCTATGCTTGAAGACTGGCAATAGACAAATCTATAGGCGTCAATCCATTCAACCTACTGTGTAGATAGATCGAGACTGGCCTGAACGTTTAAAGTTCATTTCTTTAGATTTGTCTATTGTCAGTCTTCAAGCATAACCCACTGACTAATAAGAAAGTTTTTCTTCCTTATTCAGAGGAATCGGGCAAATTACGGATATGCAGTTGGTTAGTACCTCGTCCACTAGATGGAGTGACATTTTGTGATGTTCGCTCCAACTTCGGAAGAGGAATGAAATACTCTGAAAGAATTCCGATTTTCAATTGTAGAATATAGTAACGAATTAACGAATTAACTGTCTGAAACAAATTTATTTTTAACAATATTTCACTATCACAACTAATTTATATGCAACACTTAGTAACTAACGCTTAATTTATCTTCACAGTTAGATTCCTTTCTTTAAACGCACGATTCACTTTCTAAGTACAAACTACTGCTCGGGACGGAGAGCGACCTTTTTATATCGTCAACGAACGCACCGGATCTCTCTGCGGATTTCGGGACTCATCCACACCTTTCGCGCTGTTCCGCGATGAGATATGCGTTTGCTGACTGGGACATCGGTCAGGGCCGGCTTCAGATTCATTACAATATCATTGACTTTAGGTCGATGATGGTCACTATCTTGCACACTATCGGATATAATCCAACACCCTTCGTGGTATTAGCCAGGGGAGTAGTTGTTTTCTGATAGGCGTCAGTCCATTCAACCTACTGTGTAGGTATATCGAGACTGGCTTGAACGTTTGAAGTTCATTTCTTTAGAATTATATTTAATTTTCACTTGAGCATTGGTGATGTCTACTTATTCATTTATTTAGGTAAGACCTCGTTAGTCCTTAGCTCGCACAAGTTTCGACTTCTGAGGGTTGTCGTTCGTAGGGATGCGACCGCTGGTTAACGGAAAAACATATTTTAAATATATTTAAACATATTTAATAAAGAATATACGATTATGAAATATTCTGGTTTATCGTAGTTAAAAATAAAGAATGCAAGAAGAGAACTGCAAGAAAAAGTGATGCAAGAAAAAACAGCAGACGCCTACAATCTTGACATAGACGATGATTCCTGCACTGTAACCCCGGTGAATACCTTCAGAAATAGGACCAGACAGGCATTCGTTGATCAACGCATGAATAAAACGCATTCTTCTGTTTCCCAGAAGTTTGTTACAATTTCCAAATGTGCTTCCCAAAAAAATATCATGAGTGAATCAGTCTTTGAAAGGAAATTTAAAATATTTGTCGAAAAGAGCCTGCATACTATAAGCGACATAAGGTTCGTGAAATTTTTTATGTAAAAGATCAAACTTATTCATTTCATTCTTCAAGGAATCTATTGGAGAAAGGAATTGATCCGCCCGATGGTGATGAAGATATTTCCAGGAGGCAATTGAGAGTTAAGGAGTTCTCTAACCGATTCTCAAGAAATTATTTATATCCAATCGTTCGACAGGTAAAGATGAGCTTCATTCATATTTATCAAATACTTACCTCATAAAAATTTCTGTACCTCTTTTTATCTGAAATCAATTTTTACTGATCACTCGTCTGACTCGTCCGATTCATGAACTGTATAAACTCTAGGCATATTTTCTAGATGATCATTAAGAAGTGCAAAACACAAGCATCCTATGCTTAGTTGGTATTCTCATTGATCGAAGGAACACAATGATTGTTAGGTACCTATTTGTATTCGCAAATGAATGATATATGTACTGAATGTAATAACTCCTAACGGGCATATATTGTGTGATATTCTATTCAGCTGAATAAACGAATTTGAAAATTTCTGAAATTCCTGCACACCCAGTATATCTTCACATTTTTTAAACCTGGCATAGTTTTAGTAAAGCTTTGTGTGAATATAAAAGGTGTTTCTCAATTACGTAAGAGGGTAATTCGTTAGGTCGTTTTAAAAAAGGTCCTATGAAAATATGTCTGGAGTTGATTCGTTTCTGAGATACAGGGGGTTGAACTTTAAAAAACGGTATTTATGAAATATCGTAAATATCCTTACACCGATTTGGTTGAAATTTTCTACAGTTGTTTGATGTAATAAGGTGCTTATTTAGCACGAACTAGATTGAATTATCAGGTCCAGTGGCGTCTTAGTAGGCACCACAGCCAACAATATTGAGAAGAAAAAAAAGAACGCCACTGACTTTTTTCCGTAGTTTTTTTTAATTAAGTAACTGAAAATACAACTTTTTCGTTGTTTGTGTTTATCAAGCTTTGGTTTCTAAAAAAAATCAAATCTAAAAACTACACATGGACAACATTAAGTAAAAACCAAAAGTAAATAATGAACAATTTCGTCCTCAAAGTAAAGGAGCAAAATGTCCATCTTCTGATAAAATACATGACTGCAATAAATTTATCATTGATTGTCTGACACGTTCAAAAGTACCCGGAGCATTCCTTATGACATTGCAATTGTTCATTATTCGATTCCTCAAGACATTCACTTCACTAGTTCAGGAGTTTTATAAATAGGAGTCTTCAGATGACCCCATAAATAGAAGTTTAGAGGATTCAATCAGGACTGCGAGCTGGACAATTTTGAGGTCCTGCAGGTCCAATCCAACGATTAGCATAGGTGATGTCGAGATGTTGACGAGCAAGATCACTAAAATGAGCTGGAGCCCCGTCGTACATAAACCACATGTTGCCTCTTACAAGTACCGGCACTTCTTTTAACAAAATGGGTAAATGATCTCGTGAAAAGTTCGTATAGGATTCACCTGTTAATCTTGCCAGTAGAAAAAAATAGCCAATTAGGTAGTCATCAATAATTCCTACCCAAATGTTCAGCGAAAATGATTGCTGAAAATTACTTTCTCGTGAAAAATTTGCTTCGTACGTAAATGAAATATTTGCCGAAAGATTATTATTGTGTGCCGTCGTATGAATCAACCACCTGCAAAACAATAATCTTGAGTGAAAATCCCGAGGCCGTAGAGCTTGGTTCAACTCAGTATACCTCGAATTTCACTGTTTAAGAACTCTTTCATCTAGAGAACTGTGTTCATGTGGAATGAACTTCCTGGGAACGTTTTTCCAAATGGATTTAATCTCCAGCGATTCAAATCCAATGTGAATCGCTACTTTCGCATAGGCACTGCTCTAAGAGCGCCTCAAGAATTTTCTTTTAGTGCTTTTGGTTTGTCCATACGGTTTTTGGGCTGACTTCCAGCTCTGAGTAATCTTTCTGATACTATTTGAAGGATCTTGTTCTATAGCATCAAGTATAGCTTGTTTTAATTCAGGCGTTGTTACAGTTTCTGGCCTTCCACGACCTGCATTTTAATTAAAACTCCCAGTTTCACATAATCTTGTCGCGCCTCTGTTTGAAAAATGATGAAACAGCAGAGTACATACTTTGTGCCTGCCCCGCTGGAATCCGAATAAGGTATTTAGAGTTCGGCAGAGCCGTACTCTTACCATTTGACCTGAAAGACCACTCTCCATACAAACTAATCGGCTTCGTTAAGAAGCTGGGTTTATTTGGTCGAGTGTGAATAGGTGTGAGCCATAATAAACCCTTACGGGTTGCGGTGGAGGGTCGAATAGACCTACTCACTTTGGACCTAACCTAACCTAACCTTCACAAAATCTTGCATGTAGCGTTCTTAATGTTTAAGCACATGGAATTACTCTGTTAAAATATCTCGCCTAGTAAATTCTCCGTGCTTCTTCCGCATTTCCATTTGCTAATCCATAAATGAAGTGCATGTCAGCTATTTCAGCGTTAGTAATATTATTCATGATGGAATCACTCCAAAGCAGGTGTTCATGATTTGCAAAGTGGCTTCAATTATTTTTCTCGAAAACGAAGCTAGATATGAAGAAAACACCAGCGACGAAACAGTTGTATCATCAGTTGATTAATCTAAAAAAATAAAAGCTACAATAGCAAGTCAGTGGCGTACTTTTTTCCCAATATTGTTGGCTGTGATGCTCACTGAGACTCCACTGGTCCTAATAATTTCAATTTAGTTAGTTCTAAATAAGCGCCTTATTACTTAAAATAACTGCGAGTTTTAACCAAATCGGTGTAAGGATATTTATGATATTTTATAAATGAGTTTTTTTTTAAATTTCAACGTCCTTTTCTGAGAAAGGAAGCTAATCCGAACATATGTTCATAAGAACCTTTTTTTTAAAAGACCTAACGAATCATTCTCTGAAGTTTTGTACCGTAGTTGGGAAATACCTTGTATTCAAAATTAGACTCGGTTCTCGAATGAATCCCAACAAAATGAAAGTTGTACAGAAAATAAAGATGAGACATATATTAACTCATCATTATCTTTCATCTCGTGGTTTTGCAGGACTGGTATTTTCTAAACATTATGCAAAGACTTCGAAATTGGTGGCTATTCTGAAGTTAGTCTATTTTTTCAAATAGTACACCCGTGTACAATAACAAATTTTTAGAATTCCGAGATGATTGTGACTCATCTTTGTGCAAAGATATTTCCTAGATTAAAGAAAATTACCGTTGTCGAAATATTTTAGTTTTTGATAGAAAACTAATGACACTTCAGGCTACAAAATCCTCACTTTGAAAAGTGAGGACAAGCTAAAGATTGTTCAATGATTTTTATTGTGGACAAAAAAATCCGAAATCCAAAAAAGAATATTGATAAAATATATGGCTAAATTTGAATTGAAGGGGTTATATTTTTAGGAGTGACTCATTTTTGGGAAAGAAAGTTTTTGGCTTTCTACTACTCTGCAGATATCTTGATAGTAGAAAGCCAAAAACTTTCTTTCTCAAAAATTATGCTAAATATTTTCTGAAAAAGTTGAAACACTGAAAAATATAATTGTTATTTCAGTTGGAAAATGGAAACATCGTTTCAAATTACGTTATTTACGCCACGGTTTTTTTAATTGCCATTTAGTGAATTGAATGCTTACGAAACTTTGCTTAGAATATCCTCCATTACTGTTAACAGGGTTATTCAAATTCGACTCCGAGCATGAGAATCTCATAAACGGGTAAAGATAGAGAGTAGGTTGAGTTAGAAAAGGTAATGTTGTCTTTTTTGGGTACAATTGAATCGACTTTAGCCTTTCTGGATCTAGAGATATGAGGGAAAATCAGGAAATAACTATTTTTGCCGTAGCTTTTTTATTTCCAGAATTATTCGAAATCTGTTTATACTTTGTCATAAAAAATTTCCTTGGATGCTCAGAAAGAAGAAAAGAATTTTCATACTATCATCTGACATGGGGCGCCCCAACGTTAATTGATATTTTCAAGAGTTTCGTTCATTTGATGACCATCAAATGAATTATTTATTTTTATTACGTTTCTGACAATCGCTCTAATGTTAGTAAGCTCAATCTCTTTATGTACTGTGGTACTGATTCTCAAAAACAGTATCAAGTAGGTGCCTGAAATTTGTTGTTATCCCAAGCTGTACTATTTTCAGTGAGGTGCAAGAAAAACGAGCTGATATGGACCCTGAGCTGGACCGATATAAACTTTTTCGCAGGTGCATGGTATACGACATATTTCCGCAGCTCTTTTGGATCCTTATGGATCTACGGTAGAAATGCACGTGCAACCGTTTGCGTTTCCTCCATATTTTGACTTGTGGAAGTCTTCAGTCTCATGACCTTTTTGATCTCGGTTACACAGTATTCATCCGATCTTAAAGCCATTTGAAGATGCTCCAAATCTTCTTGTAGGTGTTCTGGTTCTCATATTCTACATGTACGTTCCGTCAGGGTGTTGATAATTCCCTGCTTTTTTCTTTGATGTTGATTCGAAAGTGGATGCAGATATCTGTCCGTATGTGTCGGTTTTCGGTACATTTTATGTGTCAGTCGTGTACATCTAGAAAATCTATCCGTGTTGAGCATTTATATGGTCTAGAAATAGGTTCAGTCTGTCCCTTCCATGTCTCGAGAATGCGAAAGTGTCATCCACGTCGGTCGGTAGCCAGGTAGCGGTCGGTAGCCAGGCGGTTCGACGTGGGTGCTTAGTTCACTCACTCGAACTGACTGCCGTGATGGTCGGTGGTTCAAGCCCTAGTCTGAACGATCGATTTTCACTTGCTATCGTCCAACCTGTGTTAGGAATCACACGTTAAAAGGTGAGACACGTTAAAAGGTGAGACCTTCATACCTAGTTCCTTGAAAATCTTTCCAAAGTGGTTTTTAAAACAAGTCATACACTGCAGAACCTTTTGGGAAGTCCAAAAGACAAAGTCGAGAATTCGGAAAAGTCTGGAATTTACGAAATTGAATGTAAGGACTGCGATGCAAAATATTATGGACAGACAAAAAGATCTATCAAAGTGAGATACAAGGAACACATAGCACACTTAAAATATGGAAGACCTGAAAAATCAGCAGTCGCCCATCATATTTTGCAACGAAACCATTCCATAGACTTCAGTTCTTTAAGATTAGTTAGACAAGTTAATAACAACAGGCAACTAGATACCTATGAGAGTGTGGAAATAAGTAAACATAATAATATTATGAATAACGATAACGGACCAATACCAAATAGCATACTATATAGCTTGTTGAAATAATATTGTTGGGTTTACTGATTACTACAAAAAGACACATTTTAAATATATTTAGATAGGCAATATTGTGAAACTAATTTTATATAGCTGAAAATTGTTCTATATATAGCTGTAACATTTAAACATACATAAGGACATATTGTGAATAATAGAAAGGCCAATTGTAAAATTATTTTAGGGTGGTACACTTGTATGGGTGGTATTAATGATTACCTACCTGTATGATGTAGCTGAATAGTATAAGTAGCTTTAGTTTTGAGTAGTCATTAGTCGCCGTCAGGCGGCTCCGGCAAGTATAGTATTCTAGAGTGTACTTACCATATATTCTCTTTCAGCAAAACCGCGATTTCACTTTTCAAATCACATTCTCTCAGCTTCACTGAGAAACGCCCGTCTACCATAATTCTGACCGCCGTAAATTTTGGGGGCCCCCATGCAAAAATTCAGTTAGGAATACCGCGACAAACAAGAGCCAAATAATAATTAAAACGCGAAGTTAGATAGGGAAATAAAAGCACCTGAAGGCTGGTTTCCAACCCAAAAGAGGTTAGATTTCAATCTTGCTGAAGTGCCTAACAGCTGGATTGAGGACCGTTTCCTTAAGAAACGGGGGTGGAAGGAAAGGGTCGCCAGGTCCAAACCTGCGGAAATGATTCCGTAAGGAGGGAGCTTACGACCTGGGCACAAAACCCGGGAGGGGGCATGGGGGGGTAGTCATTAGTTTTATCTTCCTCTTGAAGATGATCGCTTGGTGATCGAAACACGTGTCGATGTGTAAAAATAACGATTTGGTGTTGGGAAAAAACTCCGGTAATATTCATTACTACACCAAAGGTTCCAAACAGTATGTCGCAAGTAAGTAATACGTAGGCGAACCTTTTGCCCTTACTATGGGCCTCAATGGTACATCTCTTTAGTGTATCTTCGGGACGGCTTCTGTTCTTAAAATGGTCCTCTGAGTGGTTTCCGACAATGATGATGATTTTATGAGAGGGTTCGTATTCCGCAACCTTAATTGTGTTGTCTCTTTTTAGCTTGCGAGAAGTTCTTCAATTTTTCTGTTGTATTCTTCTGTTTTCAAAAGCACCGTGACATTTCCCTTTTCAACTGGTAGAATGGTGATCTCCTCATCTGAGTTCGGGTTTTTTAAAGCCACAATTTCTGTTTTATTTTCAAGACAAAAAGATACGTCATTAACAGGTAATAACACATCAACAAGAGAGGCGGACTACCTGAGTCAATATAAATATAACCTACAGATTAGAAATCACCAGTCATCGGCGAATCATCAAGATGAATAAACCTCTGAAGAAGCCAGCCACTCGTCCTGGCGAAACGTTAGGATGCAGTTCCAAACTACGACAGCCTTCAAACCTGAATGAAGATAGTAACACTGAAAATTTCGGCCGCGAAAGCCTAAAACGCTTCGTTTCAAACATACCAATTTTATTCGAGAAATTCACCGAAATAAAACATTCCTTCCAAAAATAAGGTATCCAGGTTCGTTTCTCCAGTATTTTCTAAACTGAGAGCTTTCCTATTGTATTGTATCCAGATTCGTTTTTCCAGAATTTTAGAAACTAAGGATTTTCTTATTGGATTCTGGAATTTGTAACTTCTCTCACAAACTTCATATGAACTTTGAATTAGGAAAGATCATCATTTGCAATTCGAAGTCAGTTCTTAAACAATAACTTGTACTTTTTACTACTGATTAACTTCCGATCAAATACCACAAACGCCGAAATGGGAATTAGACATGAAGTCTGGAAATTGTGAAACGTGTGAAAACCACACTGGAAATATCAGATAAAAGTTTGTGATACCAACACATTCTATGATCGCGACGAAGTTTTTGAGAATGAGTGATTAATATAGAGAGTAAGAATTTTTTCCATTGGAGCGAGTATCAGAACCGTAATTAAAAATGTATCTATTTGATCAAATTACCAAATCTTTCAGAAATATCGAAAAAATGTATTCATTTTCACGATATTGTATGAACATAATCGGTACATATTTGCTGAAAAATACAAATTCGTATAGGAAATTACAAAGTTGAATGTGCCTTAAGTCGCACAACATGTTCAAAGATCCTAGCCTGATATTCCAAATCCAAAGAAAGTTGTTATGGAAAGGTGTAAAACGATTTTCGAAATTTCTGAAAATAAAGAAGGTGCAGCAAAAAACTAGATTTGCAAATCTAAAGCAAATCTAATCTGGAGCTAAAGTCGATTGTCCTTCAATAGTATCTAAAATAGGTAACGTTGTCACAACTAAACTGTTTATTAGTCCTGTTAATTTAGCGATTAATCTCGGAATGAGAGGTAATAAGCTAAATATTTGTATATACCATTATTATGGCGTTCTAAAAGCTGTCTCAAAAGTCTCATATATCCCGTGTCTGTACCGGAAGTTATATGAGGTCCAAGGTAAAAAAAAAACAGTTTTTGCGGTTATCTCAGTTTCTATTGCTCCAATGATGTTGACATCTATTATAAAAATTGTGAAGCATAAAATTTAGGATTCATTTTATTTCAACCTTTTTTTCAAGCGTTCAATCTTTTTTGAGATAGAGGGCGGAGTGGGCGGTAAACGCGCAGCGCTCTGCCGTGCGTACTGTAATCCAAGGTCAACAGTGAATATCTGAAAATATTAACTTAAATTCTGAATGATTTGTATTATTTATCAGTTGATATACTATAATTAACAACATTTTACAATTCACATATATTAATTTAATAATACTCAACTACTTTGTGTAAATAAAAATTCATTTTGAAATAATTATTGTACATTTTGATGTATTGAAAATACATTTGAAATATAAAAAGTGAGTTAATATATTTTAATTTTATCTTTATTCAACAGCTGTACATTTCTTACAATTAAAATGAAATTGTTGTGAAAACCTTTAAATTTTTAATAATGTAAAAAAGAAGGTCGCATTATATAAGGGTCTCTGGATTCTCATTTCAGGTATAAACGTCATAGAAAAAGGTTGTATTGAAAAGATGCGTCTACCAAGTTATAATCATGATAGAAAAATAAGTATTTAAAAACTTTTATATTTAAAATGTATTTTCAATACATTAAAATGTAATATTCATAGATATTCAAAAATGTTGTTAAATATAATATATTAACTGATAAATTATACAAATTATTCAAAATTGAGGGTAATATTCACAGATATTCTCGGTTGACCTTGGATTACAGTACGCACGACAGAGCGCTGCGCGTTTATCCCCTCTATCTCAAAAACGATTGAGCCCATGAAAAAAAGGTTCAAGTTAAATTTATCCTAAATATAATGCTTTACAATTTTTATGATAGATCTTAATATCGTTGGAGCAATAGACACTGAGATAACCGCATTTATTTTACCTTTGACCTCGTTTAACTTCCGGTACAGACACGAAATTAAATGAGACTTTTGAGACAGCTTATTACCTCTCATTCCGAGTTGAACTCCTTTTTTATGCTAAAGTGACTGGTCTATATCTCTTACCGTTTACGAGATAACCATGCATTAGCTTGAATTTGAACAGTCCTGTACCTACTTATTAAATATAAAAAAAATTAAACTTCTTCATATACAGAGTTATCTATCGAAAACGTACATCAAGGCAGAACTGCCAGGGAAAAAACTTTTCGCAAAAATCTAAAAATACCTCAATTTGGTTTGTGAGAAGGATATAAGTTTTGACTCAAAAACAATTGCAAAACCTTGAACCCTCTGAGCGGGGATATCCTCCCAAAATTTTATTTGATGAAAATTGGTTCGAATGATACTTCATTAAAAAAGGCTTACGATACTATATCCATTACTGGTTCATTTTTGACAATAAGTTCTCTCGTTCAGAAGATGTTGAGCTTTGAAATTCTAGCGATACATATTCAAAAAATACTTCAATGTGAGATTTCCACTTGATAGTTTACAAAACTGCGACACGTGTTTCGCTATACAATAACATCTTCAGGCGTCACAATACTCGTCACTGTATTATATAACATTATATTTCAAGTGACTGTGACGGTCAATAATCCAAAAGATGAGCAGCCACAGTCTGTCGCGTATTTCTGATATGTACCGCTCGTGGTGGAATCAAATGTGCTGTCACTTGAACATTTTCCGTGAAAGTATATATAGAAAAGAGGCAATGTGAAGTTGCACAAAAAATACATCACATCATAGTGCAGTGTCCAGTGTTCCAATTAGAAAGGGAAATGTGCAAAATATCGAAGGAATCGCAGGAAACCTTGAGTTATTTTAGTGCTAGCAAGATTTTAAATTATTTAGGTGCTCTGAACTTATCCAACAAAATATAATGTTGTAATCAATATAGTTACTGCTTGTAAATATATTTTCTGCCGCTAATAACCATAAGGTTGATGCGATTATTTTCAAATAAAAAAAAACTCCAACCTTTCTTATATATTTGATCCAATTATGTTTCTTCAATATTTTAAGGGCAGTTCTCAAGTTATCTAGCAGAAGTTGTATGTCTTTTATGAATGAAAACTGAAATGAAATGAAAACAAAACTTTCATGATATATAGAGCATTCCATTTGGAAAAAACAGGTTTTATTTATTTGAAGTCCTCTGAATAAGTCACCAACAACTTGTGTATCATTTTGAAAATATCAGGCCTACAGGACCACGAAATGAAACAAGATTGAGAATTATTGAGGAGTTATTTTGAAACAAATAAATATCTTGAAAACGATTCATTTCAAGAACAGCGTTTTATATATAAAGCGACATTGAAATTAGGCTAGGTATAGACATTCAAACATGTGAAAATATATACAGTACTGTTTTTGAAATAGGGCTTTGCTTCTGGTAAAGTATGAATGAAATCATCTTTTCATAATATGTATATATGTGGGTAAAAAAAGGTCATCTACCTTTCACCTGTAGGAATCCTAAGGCCGGTGACATACTTCTCGATTTCAGAGCGGTTTTTTTCAGCGTGGTTTCCGAGCGGAAATTGCTGGGTAAAAATCGCTACAGTGAGCACTTGACAGTGTCCGCGATTTCCCACCGATTTCCTGGCAGTGCGGGTTTCTTACTGGAGGGGAAATATTCCCTTGTCGTCCTGTAGTAATCGTTGGCGCCTTCAAAGCAACCAGTATGAAGTCTGCTGCTGCTGCTGCGATATTTCACCAACAAATAGTGGTATCCCTTTGCGCAGAAGGCGCTCTTGCTGGAAGATGCCACACAAGTAGGTACGACGTGCACCCGTACAACCGAAAGAGCAACCAGGAAGAAAGGGTTTCTGCAGACATTTTTTTTACCTATTACTGAATGTCCATAAAGTCGTTCGATGAACTTGTGGCAATTGTTCGACATTTGCCGATCGGCTGTGAAAAATCGCCGCTGTTAAAAATCGCAAATACTGTCATGTTCCATTTAAATGCAGGGGTTGGCAAAAAAATAAAAGCAACTGCTCACAAACCGTACTGCATAAACACCGCTGGGAAATCGCGAAGTATGTCACCGGCGTAAAGTGGACAGTTGAAACGACGTTAATGTCATTTTACAAATCTTTTTGATGACTGATTTTTTTTACATCCCAATCATTTTTTAGAACATTTCATCTCGGTATTCATTCACTTTGTGAATAATCATCATTAAATATAATTAGAAACTCCGGTGAAAAATACATCCATCTCGCTTCGAGAAAAATTTTAATAAAGTTTTTGTGTTTTGGCGTAGTAATAGAAATTCACAACCATTTCAGCTTGACGAATTGAGAAAATGGAAACAATCGAATCCTAATAGGAATCATAAACTACTGTCAGCATATCAAATAATTCTGAATGGTCTGCAAGCGTACCATAACCATCTTCCTACGTCGATAGGTGGCTGTTCATCTGATAAACTGAAATTGTTATTGAAACGACTGCTGGAACTTTGTAATATCCACAACACAATGATGAGCATTTCAGACGAGAACAGCTACTGTGATTTTCTTAATGTAAGGTATTTTTACTATTGCTCCATGGTAGTATTTTAAAGGCATTATGTTGATATACTCGTATATTGAAAATTTCATGTTTTTATCATTTTTTAATTTATTGTACACCCGAAAAATTTCCCCTCTAACTAATACATATCCCTACAAATTGAATGTAGTACAGATAATTTCAGAAAACGATCATTAATTTCTGATAACACCTATCCATAGCTCAATTTTTTGTGCATCATATTACAATTTTTTCTTCGTTATTTTCTCACCACATATGAAAAGTTTTTTGAAACACTTGTTAATTTCAGGTTGTTGATTTTGAAGAACTTTGCTATTCAAAATTTCCAATTTGTGACTCCATCATATGAAATGAATCGTCTCAGATTAATCTGCGAACTGAATATCTTTTGTACTGAATATACAACGTGACTCACGGTCGATGGTAGGTTAGACGTTTCTGGAAAACGCAAAGCATGATTTTTCTGAAAATTTCACCTCTCACATTTCCTTACCTGTTCTATCGATCTAAAATATTTTCAGCATTGCGGCGTTGCTACTTCCATCAAAAAGTCCTAGCAACTTTATTTTTTTAAATGGAACACCCCCTAATATTAATACATTTTTGGAATCGCTCTGGTATTTTAATACTTTTTTGTTAATAATGTCCTATACCTATCTCTATCTGTTTTCGAAAAATAAATTGTGCTAAATATGGTCCAAAACATAGCCTTAATTGAAATTAAGTACATCAGTACTCTCAATTCATGAAAAGTTGATATTCTGATGATAGTTTGAACAAACTTGAAATATTCAAATAACACCAAGAAATCGACTCCATATCATACAGGGCGTGCTAAAATTACTATTATTTCCATTGTGCATAAAAGTGTGGAATTGGCCGCGGTGGTAGTGCGTCCGACTCACGATCGGAAGGTCGTGTGTTCGATTCCCGCTTCGACCAGATATTTTTCTCGAGAGAATTTATCTGGTTGAAGCTGAAATGATTCTGCAACCGTGTTAGGAATCACACGTTAAAAGGTAAGACCTCGTTAGTCCTTAGCTCGCACAAGTTTCTCAACTTCTGAGAGTTGTCGTTCGTATGGGGGCGGCAGCTGATTAACGGAAAAACAGATTTTAAAACAGATTTTTAAAACAGTCAAAAGTTCATTTTTTCAAATGAAACCCCCTGTATATTACTCGGTAAATTGAAAGATGGTGACAAATGCTTCAAGATGATATATCATGTCCCCATACCTAAATCGTCAAGTTTTCTCAATGATGTCGCTTCTTCTAGAAACATTTTTTTTTTAGAATTTGGATTTAGGTAGCAGTGGAATTAAGGCTCGCGCAAACCGGAGCGGCCGCGAACGCGGTGGCGATGCGTTCAAACGCTGTGCGTGTAAAATAATTAAAGAGGGCAAACCTAAGCGA
>NW_019294283.1:0-20176 GCF_000500325.1 Leptinotarsa decemlineata
ATAAAACTTGATTTTAGCAAAATAGATTGAATAACAAATCAAACTGAAATTTCAAACGACAACTCTCCAAAAAAAACAGCTAATATTCATTTGCTTGTCGGATACACAGATCTTTTACGTCCCCACGTCTATTACTGGAATATACTGAGTGTTACCTAACTACAGTACGACACATCAGAGGGTGATTCGTTAGTTCCTTTTAAGAAAAAAATTTTTAATGAACATATGTCCGGAGTTGCTTCGTTTCTGAGATAGAGGGCGTTGAAGTTGAAGTGCATGTCAGCCATTTCAGCGTTAGTAAGACTTCTTACCGGTCGCTAGCCAACTGTATTGAAGAAAGCTTAGCCTTTATGTTCCGATCTAGCATTATTGCCTAAAATTAAATGCACAATCTTCAAGCTACTTTCAAGTTAGTCACTCACCATGATTGCCGGACATCACGACCAAAATAGATATAAGAAACTAGATTGGTATATATATGTTATAAATAAGTGAAAACCTGTGAAGTGATAATCTCACAATATAGGGTGACTTGACATTGACATTATAATAATTGACTTATTGGCACTCTGCAAAGCAGACCTTCCTTTATCACTATGTGGTATGCATGTATGTTGAGTTTGATGACGTCGCATTTTGTTCAATGATATCATGATTATGTAGTGTTTCCATCGTTCTCGATGGAACGAGTTATCTTTCTAGTATTTGATATTTTGTCAGATTATTCTTCTGAAGGGGTGACACTATATTTTCATAACAGTATGACTATTTGTTGTTTTGTTAACGCTTCACTATGGTGGCCATGTTTTAGGAAGTTGATGGAGTATGCTGTTGACAGCATTGATGAACTTTAACTTTAAATGTCTGTCTTGAGCCATTATGATTATGTATATATTCTGAGTAAGTTGTTTTGCTCATATACAGTATGTGTCTCCACTTAGTAGATTTGGTGCCACTTGTTGTGAGTTTATGTGTGTCTCCTATAAAAGCACTAACTTTTGAAGTTTTAAAATTATTCCATTGAAGTATTAATTTTCCTTTATTAATTCAATGGTTTACTTGTTGATCATACTCCTACCCTTCACTATGGTGGTCTAAAATTTCCTACCTAACAAAGATACAATACATTTTTTCAGTTTTTTCTTTATTTTTCAATATTGTCTCTTTTCAACTCTACACACTTTTCCCAGCGATGCTCCTTATCTCGGCGTTTTTCTCTGCGAAATAATTGTTCATTTAACGAAAATCTCTGTCCTCCGAACGCAATTTTCAGATGAGGGAACAAAAATAAGTCGCTTGGGGCTAGATCTGGTGAGTAAGGCGGATGGTCAAGCAGTTCAAACTGTAACTCGTGGATTTTCGCCAAAGCAACCGCTGAGGTGTGAGAAAGTACGTTTTTTGTTTTCTGCAATTGTGGCAGCTTTTCCGCAAGTTCTGCCGTTAGCTTGTCGAATAATGATGCGTAGTATGCTCCGGTAATGATTTTTCCTTTTCGAAGATATCGCTTGAAATAACTTCATGACTATCCCAGAAAACAATCGCCATCACTTTCCCAGCCGAAAATACAGTTTTTGCTTTTTTAGAAGCCGGTTTTCCCTGGGCAGTCCACTGTTTACACTGTATTTTTGTTTCGGGCGTATACTGGTGTATCCAAGTTTCACCTATAGTAATTAATCAGCACCAGAACCCACCTAAACTGCGCCAACAGAGCGTTGGAAATGTTCATTCGAACACTATTATGGTCTAACGTGAGCAAACGCGGCACCCAACGCGCAGACAGCTTTCTCATGCCTAAGTGTTTATTTAATATATAACAAACACGTTCTTTTGACTTGTTCATAACCACTGCTACCTCTCCCACTTCAATTCGACGGTCATATCGCAGCATTTGGTGAAATTTGGCGATGTTTTAGTTGGCAGTTGCACTTTTTGGACATCCCGAATGTTCATCGTGTCCCAAGCTTTTACACGTTGAAATTCATCTGCCCAAAATTTCATTGTGGTAAATGAGTCCCCATACACAGAATACAACTCTCTTTAATTTCCGTGGGAGTATTGCCTTTTAAAAACAAATATTTATTGACAGCTCGATACTCAATTTTGTCCATATCAGTTCTCACGAATCTCATTAGTGAATACGTAGATAAAAATGTATCATCTGTTTAGAAAAAAATCTGTTTAAAATATGTTTTTCCGTTAATCAGCTGTCGCCCCCATACGAACGACAACTCTCAGAAGTTGAGAAACTTGTGCGAGCTAAGGACTAACAAGATCTCACCTTTAAACGTGTGATTCCTAACACGGTTGCAGAATCATTCCAGCTTCAACCAGATAAATTCTCCCGAGAAAAATATCTGGTCGAGGTGGGAATCGAACCCACGGTCTTTCGATCGTGAGTCAGGCGAACTACCACCGCGGCCAATTCCATCATCCCTATGTATATTCGTTGATTTGAATGAGCTTTTGACACTGTCAGTCACAATCAACTGCTAGAAGTACTGGACAGCATCGGATTCAGAGGTTTACCGTACATATGCACTACTGTGTATCTGAATCAAAGAAAACAATGTGTGAAAATTAAAGGCGCGAAAAGTGACCTTCACACTGTTGAGTACGGCGTACCTCAGGAAACCGTTTTGGGTCCGCTACTTTTTAACATCTACCAGAACGATAATTTCTCACTGAATATGGAAGGTGATATAATCAGTTTCGCTGACAACACTGCAATTGTTTATAAATCGGAATCATGGAATTCTCTGAAACGAAAAGCAGAAAAAAAATTAAAAATGATACTCAAATGGTTCGAAAGTAAATTATTGAGTATAAATATATCCAAAACATTTCACATCACCTTCGCTTCGTATGTCAAGAATCTACCAGATTTCAAATCACTTTCAATAAAATACGATGACGTAGAACTTTCCATTTCATCAGTAGATAAATTGAAATACCTTGGTATATAGATATATATTGACGCTCATCTGAAATGGGATGCACATATTGATTACTTATTCATAAAACTACGATTCGTTACATATAGATTAATATACGTGAGACCATACCTACAGCCCAGATGCGAATGCTATACTATACATTGTTCGAAACCTCACATACGGAATAATTGCTTGGGAAGCAGCAAACACAACTTTTCTGAAACACCTAGAACAATAAGCACAAAAATCAGTATTGAAAATTATCCACCTCAAAAAAAGAACTTTCCCGACCGACTCAGTATATAAAGGAACATCATGAATTAAGGAAAATAGAACGTCAATATGAAACTCGACACAAAAATAATTCATATGTCCCGAAATCAAGAAAAAACATCCTTCAAAGGTCTTACTCATACCTAGCTCCTCAATTATATATTCTCGTCCGACATCATATAAACAATACCAGAGTAACAATTCATTTAAAAATAAACTCAAAACCTGGGTCTTAGGCTTACCAAGGCTTCAGATACACCAGTACGTTGATGTGAAAAATGTTTACTATCACAGTGACATGCACAAAAACTAATTCACATCTCCATACAGAAAGTTTGAAGATATAATTAAAATAATATGTCTAATATTTCTAAAACGTCTCACTTTTTATTTACTCATACTATTTTATATTTTAATTTTTGAAATTGTATTCATTAGTATTCCAATTTCTGCAGAACNTCAATTCCTTGAAATTATGTCTGAAAAAACTGAAGTTATTTTGGTACTTGTCCACCAATTTCATATGAAGGCATATAATTGTTATATAATTCAATTATTATCTAATATCTGTATCAGTTGATACAAGAAGGTAGGTAAACCAATTTCACAATATGCTCATTTTTATTGATGATTTATCCCTCGATAACTAAATAATGACAAAAGCAAGACCGAATAGTAACCAGCACCCCATTTCAAACAACTTTATTTATAGAATATGTTATTATAGAATGTTTTCACTTCTATTTTTCTATAAATAATTCCATAAATAATTATATTCTAGACAGTAACCTGTTACTTGGTAAAATTCAATAACAATGGGAAAAAAAGATTTCCAAAGAAAGAAGATCCATAGTTATTTCATAAACTACACCTCACGATTTGATCTCCACAAAAGAAGGCAATCAATTTCAAAAAATTTACTCTACACAACGATGTGTAGATCATGCAAATAAGTGACTTTCGGAAACAAACTGGAAGAAAAAGCCCTTCGAAGATTTCCACATTTTTTCGTAGCCAAAACCTTCCTTTCCCAAAGATTCAACTCTCTTCAAAATATACACCTTTCAATTCAAACAATATTTTCATAACTAGGATTTAATCAAATAAACGAATGAAGTCACTACGTACTGTCATCGATGACATGGGTAGATTCAACTCATTCGTGACATGAGGTCGTAATTTCATTAATGTATTGAGTGATTCATCTTTTAATGCAATCTAGATTGATGCTGAAGAGGCAATAGGGAAAGTGTCTTATTCAGAAACATCGGATGTCAGTGTTCCATGTTAGTGAAATTTCACCTCTTTTGTTTAATATATCGTGTAGCAATCCTATGAAGGATATTCAATTCCATAATGAATGTTTGGAATACAAACTGAATAAGGAAATTTTTTTTTATATAATTCAGTGTTCATATAAAAGTAATTGTTTCGAANATCCATTATTGTTGAAATGTATTGAAGAAAATATAAATAGGGTCTTTCGTTAAGCGCTTCCTATCTTTAAATTTAATTAAATCAAAGTGTTTGTGGGATATCATTGAAATTTTTTATCCATTCGTTTGAAAGACCTATTGATGACATTAAGTGTGGAATATAACATCGTTCAAATGTGCATCCAAAACGTCCAATTTTACATGACTCTGGCACATACATCAGATTGAATTCGACCGATGACGTGGGTTATGTTGGTTTTGAGGACCGCTGTGGTTTATTGCTTATTCGCGTATACCTGCGACATGAAAGTACTCCCTGTTGAATATGAATATAGGCTAGGTTTGGAGTCAGAAATTGGTCCATTTCCTTTCTTGAAGAGACCAAATTGGTTGGTGAAACCGACATCAAGAAGAGATTGCTGTTCTGATGTTTGTAAACAGTGTTTTTAAAGCTATTCTTCATTTATCATTCCCTAGACCACCTTTGATTGCCAAAATAACGTTGTTATTTTAGCAAATTTTATGTTGTAAAATTTGTTTTGCGAGTTGCGAGTGTGTGTTTATCAAACAATTCATAGACTTCAGGAAAGAATTGAAATCATTTCCTTTGATGGGGAATGTCGAAAACGCGGAAGAAGAACGGTCACAATGTTCAGTGAAAGCCATCCCAACAGTCATTCAAATCATAAGTATATCCTGGAAGTAGTTGCTAAGTTTAGTGAAAGTGGTTGCGTTGCTAACAGAAAAAGAAATAATCGCCGTGTTTTAGATGAAGCAGTTTTAAATTGAATTTATCTAAATGAACAATTCGTTCAGGCCAGTCTCAACTGACCTACACTGTAGGTTAATTGACTGACACCCATCACAAAACAATTACTCTCCTGGTTGATACCACAAAGGGCACGTTATAAGCCTTATACGAGGAATTGAGCAAATCGGATATGCGGTTGGTTACCTCTTTCACGGGCAGATGGGGCGATGACAAATTCGTTGTTTGTCGTTCGTTTCAGCCTAGTTCGAGGAAATATACTCTGAAAGGAACTCGATTTTCAATAATGGGAAATCATCGACTTCATGTTGATAATCGACATTATATTGCACTGGCGAGAGACCAAATATCCCGAAACCAATCTGCAAGTGTGTCCTTTCCAATAACTAGGAATAGCTTCTGTGAAGAATCCTGCATTGACACCTGCCGGATATGTGGAAATACAATTTAGCAGTTATTTGCATAGCTACGAAAATTGAACTTCGCCTTTAACTAAACTATATATAGTTAGAACTCAATATTGTTATTTTTTCGTGTGTGGTTGTAGTAATAAAGACGTTTTTTATTATTATTATATAAACCAACGCCTTTCGTGGTATTAGCCAGGGGAGTAGTTGTTTTCCGATAGGTGTCAGTCCATTAACCTACAGTGTAGGTGAGTTGAGACTGGCCTGAAGGAATTGTTCATTTAGATAATTTGATTTACAGTCATTCTTCTAGTGTGCCCCTTTACTATTGTAAAGCAGTTTTAGGCACGTTTATTGCAGAACCTTCCACATCACTTAGCTTTAACACATGCTAAGAAGGAATGTCTCACAAAACTGTGAGGTCACAAGTTTTATGACGACGAATTCGAAGGAAGAATTAAATTTTGAGAAAAAGTGACGGATTTTTTGAACGATAACCAAATAATTTTGCTTTACTGACGAGTGTACGTTTTTTTAATGAGCATGTCAACAAACAAACAAACATAGTATCCAGAGAAAGTGAACTTTGGGGTTCGTATTCCTAGCAATACTATTGAGCTCCCCAATTAGATTGGTTGAGCTCCCCAATTAGATTGGTTGAGCTCACCAATCTATCTGTATCAGTAGAGTAGGGAGGGGGAGTGTAGATCCATGTGACCTCCCGAGGAGTTGTCCTCCTAGGTCATCGTCCATCCTGTCCTTTCCAGGAAGGTAGACAGGTCACTAGGAGACATCTCCTTTATATTGGCAGGTGTAGGCCAAGACTCGCCTACACACTTTCTTTGGCAACCTTGAGGTGTCTCACGGTGGCCTCTCCGAAGGTTTTGAATGGTGCAGCGACATTACTGTCTTGCGCGGCTTCTTCAACCTTCTTGGGGTTCCCTCCGTGTAGGTGCACAAGTGAGGGAGCTTTCCTGCAGGGGCAGCCGGTTCTTTGCCTTTATTCAAGGCGGAGCTCTTGGCGCCCGAAGCAGGAAGTCCCTTGCTGTTGGAGGTGGAGTGGGGGAAGAGGAGGACACCAATCTATCTGTATCAGTAGAGTAGGGAGGGGGAGTGTAGATCCATGTGACCTCCCGAGGAGTTGTCCTCCTAGGTCATCGTCCATCCTGTCCTTTCCAGGAAGGTAGACAGGTCACTAGGAGACATCTCCTTTATATTGGCAGGTGTAGGCCAAGACTCGCCTACACACTTTCTTTGGCAACCTTGAGGTGTCTCACGGTGGCCTCTCCGAAGGTTTTGGATGGTGCAGCGACATTACTGTCTTGCGCGGCTTCTTCAACCTTCTTGGGGTTCCCTCCGTGGAGGTGCACAAGTGAGGGAGCTTTCCTGCAGGGGCAGCCGGTTCTTTGCCTTTATTCAAGGCGGAGCTCTTGGCGCCCGAAGCAGGAAGTCCCTTGCTGTTGGAGGTGGAGTGGGGGAAGAGGAGGGTGCATTTATAGTTCTGCCACTCCTGCCTCCTTCGCTCTCTTTCTCCTTTTGGCCTCGGCGCCGCAAATGCTCTTACGCCTTGGCCTTTGTATTACATCACGAGGTGATCTGCTATGTCCAGCCTCATTCCAAGTGGTAGATTGCGGTAGTCATCTCTGTTCATTCCCAACCACCGCCTTAGATTGAGGTGAGCCCTTCTGTCCAGCCTCGGGATTGGTTTTTGTTTTTGTTGTCCCTGTTTTTGTGTTTGTTTCATTCATGTATGTTCCCACGAGTAGCAAGGGAAGAGTTGGTCACCTCCGGCAGAGCCTCGCATTACCAGAGGTAGGCTGATTACAATGAGGTTTCGCCCAGTTCCCCAAGGGGATCGTTCCTAACCGCATATCACCCTGCGGCCATTCAGCTGTCAGAACGAGTCCTTACACCTTAGCTTGGGTAGGCTGGTCCACAGTGGCATGTTTTGCAAAGGCTTTTGGGGAGGTTTAGTTCCCCTCACCCTACTTATTTCTGCCACTGACCTGGAGTCCGGCGACCTCGTCCGTAAGGCCACATTGGCCGTTCCCCTATCCGCCACCTGGGGACGCGCCCGATAGGTAGCCCAACACACGCTCACCAATCTAATTGGTGGACTCAACTTGAATTTGCTTGAAGGAATATTAAACCCCTTCGCGTCTAGTCTTTTTTCTTTGGGGCATCTATTATATTGCCTCGAGATTTGGAGATTCCAGCTACGTGTAGCTGAACGATATTCAAAATGAGATTTCACTCAACCCCTCCTCCGTTGAGGATTTAAGGGTTATTCAAGCGAGAACTAGTCAACTAAATGTTTCCCATATATTTATGGGAACATGTTTTTGAAAATTTTTCTAATTGATATCCTGTATATATTGAACTGGAAGGTTTGGAAGCCAAAATAAACATTCAAAATATTATTGTATCAAAGCAGTAATGGATGCATTGCAAGCAATCTTCTCTGTACTGCACTGAACATCACAAACCGTATTATACTTTATTGTAATCTACATAGACATAACAAATTACCACCACTTTTATTTACATTATTCGCGATAAACCGCGATCGAAGATCCAAACCGATTTGTCGTGAGTCGCGAGTTTTTCTCGGACATACGAAGCAAATAGTTTACACTTGCATTTCCTAATCTTGTGATCTAAGCAAGTAAAGGGCTAAATTTAGAATCAGTTTAGTTTCCAAGTCACGGCGTCAGCGCGACATAACCTGAAAAGTTAATCGCTTTTTTAGTTTTCGTATTTCTTCGCCAAAAACGTCACAAGCGGGTATCTTCGAGTTCTGTGCAGGTATCTAGGAGCTGATAAGCCAACAGAGTATTAAAAAACTCACCACACTTGATATGGGATTATATACAGGTATTTACAAACACGTTATCAGTTTCTTATCGTATTCTCACTTTGGAGGTTATTAAGGTAGCACTTGAATTAGTTATGAGGTTGTAGGTGATTGTGCTAACGTTCGCAAAAAAACGCCTGTGTATTGTACGAAAGTAAGTTTATTATGGCATGTTTACTCAAAAGCAGCCAACCTATTCCCCTTAGCTTTGTATTTCATTTCCTCGAAAAATATACTCATTTGTTTACTACTACTGACTTCCTCCTTACCATCGACAGGATCGCCAGTGCCGGCCTAGCAACTTGGCGCCGGTTTGTCATAATACGATTATTATTTGATCGTTTTTAAACCATTTATGTAATCGAAATGTACTACATATAATTATATTGACAAGCGTTTTAAATTTCTCAAATGTGTTCTTCTAATGACTGAATTTGAATATAGTTTTATCTCGATATCCTTGTGACGTTTTCAATCTTAAACTTTTCTCTGGAGTTATCTTTCTAGTATTTGATATTTTGTCAGATTATTCTTCTGAAGGAGTGACACTATATTTTCATAACAGTATGACTATTTGTTGTTTTGTTCACTATGGTGGCCATGTTTTAGGAAGTTGATGGAGTATGCTGTTGACAGCATTGATGAACTTTAACTTTAAATGTCTGTCTTGGGCCATTATGATTATGTATATATTCTGCGTAAGTTGTTTTGCTCATATACAGTATGTGTCTTCACTTAGTAGATTTGGTTCCACTCGTTGTGAGTGTATGTGTGTCCCCTATGAAAACACTAACTTTTGAAGTTTCAAAATTATTCCATCGAATTATCAATTTTCCTTTATTAATTCAATGGTTTACTTGTTGATCATACTCCTACCCTTCACTATGGTGGTCTAAAATTTCCTACCTAACAAAGATATAATACATTTTTTCAGTTTTTTCTTTATTTTCAAACATAGTCTCTTTTCAACTCTACACACTTTTCTCAGCGATGCTCCTATCTCGGTGTTTTTGTCTGCGAAATAATTGTTCATTTAACGAAAATCTCTGTCCTCCGAACGCAATTTTCAGATGAGGGAACAAAAATAAGTCACTTGGGGCTAGATCTGGTGAGTAAGGCGGATGGTAAAGCAGTTAAAGCAGTTCAAACTGTAACTCGTGGATTTTCGCCAAAGCAACCGCTGAGGTGTGAGAAGGTACGTTTTTTGTTTTCTGCAATTGTGGTAGTTTTTCCGCAAGTTCTGCCGTTAGCTTGTCGAGTAATGATGCGTAGTATGCTCCGCTAATGATTTTTCCTTTTCGAAGATATCGCTTGAAATAACTTCATGACTATCCCAGAAAACAATCGCCATCACTTTCCCAGCCGAAAATACAGTTCTTGTTCATAACCACTGCTACCTCTCCCACTTCAATTCGGCGGTCATTTCGCAGCATTTGGTGAAATTTGGCGATGTTTTAGTTGGTAGTTGCACTTTTTGGACATCCCGAATGTTCATCGTGTCCCAAGCTTTTACACGTTTAAATTCATCTGCCCAAAATTTCATTGTGGTAAATGAGTCCCCATACACAGAATACAACTCTCTTTAATTTCCGTGGGCGTATTGCCTTTTAAAAACAAATATTTATTGGCAGCGCGATACTCAATTTTGTCCATTTTCACAAAAACACTCACATCAACTCACTCAAACGACTGTTACATAACAAGTGCGCGTCCAAAATGGCTGAAACATTGGTGAGTAACTGTCAACAGATGAACAGCGAAATTCACTAGCTTTTATTTAGCAATGCCGCTATCTTCATGTTGAGCTAGGAAAACTTTTCAGATCACCCTCGTATATTCTCGAGTTTAAAATAGAAGCCTTCGAAAATCTTGGCGTTTGATCGATGTTTCATAATGATAATACGTCGGGATTCCAATGCCCCAGGTATTGAGTCCAAAGTCTATTTTTACTGATGACCGTTGAATTCTAATTCGAACTAATATTTATGTAACTTTGAATTGTAAAAATAATACTGCTTATAAGTGAAATTTCTGCCCGATCAGTTCAACAATAATATTGTGGTCAAGATTTCGATAAATATTTTTGTTTTGCAAGTAATGAACCGTTTGGATTTTTCTCTTATAACGATTTGAACGACGAATGTAAGTTGAGTTCACATTTGTAACGAAAAAAAGGATATTTTATAACGCTTTTGCATCCATATTATACAAAAAAGTATTTCCAATATGTTCTGGTTGTAGTGTTCAATTTTTGTATGTTTTGCGGCACATATTCAATGATAGTAAGTAGTCTTGGTCTAGTCATAAAATTATTTTCAATTCAAAATTCTGGATTACTGCATGAATATAAGTGAGAAAAATGCTATCAACACTTTTATCCATTACGGATAGTCAGTTTCCATCTGTGTATAGTCCAATCCAAAAGAAGCACTTTTTCCAATCACCAGAATTATTTTTTTAAGGACAAAAAACAAGCACTTCAGGAAAATCCTAAAGGCGCTCTCGGAGCGGTGCCTGTGCGAAAGTAGCGATTCACATTGAATTTGAATCGCTAGAAATTAAATCCATTTGGAAAAATATTCTCAGGAAGTTCTCAAACAGTGAAGTTTAAAGTGTACTGAGTTGAACATCAAAACGATGAACAGCCACAGTCCGTGGCGTATTTCTGATATATACCGCTCTTGGTAGAATCAAATGTGCCAAGTCCCGCAGGGGTCCACCCTAGGGCCACTTTTGTTTGTAATATATATCTCCCAATTCCCTCATTGCCTTCGTTACATAAACATACATAGTTACGCTGATGATACGCAGATATACATGCATTTCGAGGAATCTTCTGTAGATGATAGTTGCCGAAAAATTAATATAGATTTGAAAAGTCTGACTAAACTTTCGGAAAAATATTGTCTTTCTGTGAATGTCAACAAATCGTTTGTCGTGCTTTTTGGGAGGTCAGCAACTAGGAAAAAGTGCTTGAACAATATAAGCATCACTATCGATAACGTGTCTTTACCAATAAAAGGCGAAGATAATAATAATAATAATCGTCTTTATTGTTACCCAGCTGTAGTTACATACAAATATTTGAATAAATTAGAGAGCTAGTTGTTGATATAACAAAAGGCGAACTTCAACTCAGTTAGCACAAGTGCTACTGAGTTGTTATGACAATATAAAAAACCTTGGTTTGCTGATAAATCTGTCGCTAAGATTTTCATCGCATGTCTCAATGATTTTGAAAAGAGGATATTGTAACCTCAAAACAATCTACCGCAACCGTGAACTACTGAATCGCCAATCTAAACAAATTCTTTGCGATGCATTTGTTTTATCCCATGCGAACTATGCTGATGTGGTGTACGGTCCTTATCTGTTACAAACCGATGAAAGAAGATTGCAAGTATTACAGTACTCATGCGTCAGATTGATCACTGGTTCGCGAATACGGGATCATGTGACACATCACTTACCAAAACTGGGTTAGTTGAATATAGAAAATCGGCGTATCTTACATGCATGTACTCTATTTCACAAAATAATGAATCACATGAAGCCTGCTTATTTCTACAACAAACTCAGGTTTCGGACCGATGTTCATAATCTCAATTTGAGATTCAAGAACTTGCTTACTCCCACTCACCACAAAACTTCCCATTATCGTGGATCGTTTTCTTATCACATAACCTGACTCTTTAACAAATTACCTAACGAAGTAAAGAATTCAAATTGTATTATATTCAAGAAAAAAATTAAACATCTTTTGCTTATGAATGAAATTCCTAGCATGCTGAATTTCAAGTAGCATGCTGAATTTCAAGTGCTAGTATCTATTTTCTTTTTTTTTTCTTCCATCGACTTCTTTTCTTTTTTCCCTATTCAATTATCGTATCATACACGTGTTTAATGTGTCTTGCATACCGTTTTATGTAGTATATTTTTAATCGTGTTTGTTTGGTGAAATGTTTGCTTGTGTGCACTTGTGTTTATGTTTACTTAGTTTTTTGGTTGGATGGAAGAGCAAAGTCTGCTCATATTGCGATTTCTCCGTAGCATGGTCAGAAATTGACCATTTTTGTACATATACAGGGCTATTCAAATTCGTTTCTGTACATGGGGATCTCATAAACGATAAAAGATAGAGTGTCTGTTAAATTGTGGCAAAGGTGTGTATTTTAGAGACCTATTCAATGATATAAAATAATCGAATATAGCTCTTTTGTTTCTGGAGATATACAGGAAAAACCAAAAAATCCCAAATTATATTTTTGCCTATATCTGCTTTATTCGCAGACATGAAAATCTTTTCATATTTTGCTATTGTCACTTGATGTGGGTTCTCACAATATATTTCCATGAATCTTTTATACAGTGTGTTATCTTACTTGGTGTTATCTGACCCCCATCGTTGAATTTTTAAATACTTACCTGTATGTTTTGTTGTAGTTTTTGGATCGTAGACGTTCACTTCGTACTTAGAAATCAAATTCAATTTTATATTTCGGGATTTTTCGGTAATATATGTATACAAGTTCATTGTCTGAGTCGCTAACATTTTGGAGTATATCCAGATAGATGTCACGTGCTAAATTTTCAGGTTGTTTTTTCGCACTTTGGAAAAAAAACAAACCCACACACTTGACTTTTGAAGGTTTTGTGTGTTTAACGCGTGACTATCACTAGGAGTGATATCGCCCCAACGACAGCCATAATTTAGGACAACAAAAAGGATTTTCGATTTCTAAACTTTTGGAGGCGTTTGAAAACCTCTTGTTATGTACCCGTGTCAACAATTTCAAGCATTCCCCACCTATTCTGAGGCCATCCTCTGAGGCATGTTGAGTGACACCAGACTTCTCTGTTATATGAAACCGAATATATCAAACATGTTCCTTGTGGCGATCTAGTATAGTCCTATACATATAGTTTGACTAGGACTTTGGGTTACGGTTACAGTTACAAACATGTGAAAACTCACTTTCACATTTTTTTTTATTTGGACCAATTCATATATTTTGGTTCATATGAGAACACTATAAATTTTGAGTATTTTTTTTTTGAAGTCGATGATTCTTGAAGACCCTCTCCTAATATTCTTTTCCCGTAAGAGGAGTAATGGCTGCGTCCAGCTCTTCTGAAAGAATCCGAAATAAATGCTTTGACAATTTGAACGGTTTCATGAATAATAATAATACATTCATTTTCCCAAAGATGATGAAAATTCATCCAATGTATAAAAAGCATGGTCGAGTAAATATTTTCTCAAGCGAGTTTTAAACATAGAAATATGGGCGGAACTAACTATTTCTTTAGGCAGTTTATTAAAAATCCTCAGACTCAAATATTCAGAAGATTTCGAAGATACAAAATATTTACAGTACGGAATGTGGAAATCGGCGCAATTCCTCGTATTATAACTATGGACTTGTTGGATTCTAGTTAACTCATTTTTATTTATGTATACGTATACACACATTAATTCATATCACAATATATTACAAATCTAGCAAGGTCTTCCTGAATTTTTAAACAGTCTCTTATGGAGGTAATTTTTTTAAATATTTTCAAGTCGTCCGCAGATAACAAAATATTATAATAAAGGAAACAAGACTGTATGTCATTTATGAATACTAAAAACAACAGTGGACCCAGGTGTGAGCCCTGAGGTACCCCTGAGGTTACCACGAAGGGCGTCGACTTGAATCCATTGATGCTAACAAGTTGGCTACGATTAAATACATAAGAGGACAGCCACCTAAGAAGATCGCCCTGTACACCAATTACAGCAAGTTTCGACATGAGTATGTTATGATCAACCTTGTCAAAAGCCTTGCTGAAATTGTACCAATCAAGTTGGTACAATGTTCTTTCCAGTATGAACCAGAGTCTATAGTAATTCCAAGAAATTTAACTGATAAAGTAGACTCAATCAAGATTTCATCAGTTTTTATCGTTACAGTTTCGCATTGTTTTTGGTAGTTGTGAAATCGAATTATATTTGCCTTATTACTATTGAAATAGAGAGACTTCTCATCACACCATGAAATGAGATTACCAACTGCAGTTGTACACTTTTGTTTCAAGGTATTTTCACATTTGTCAGAGACAAGTATATTGGTGTCATCTGCATATCTAATAAAGCTGGCGGAAGACTCGATATTATCCATGTCATTCGTGTAGAATAAAAATAAAATTGTGATTGAGCATTTCCATAGAATCAAACTTGATTTCAGATTAAAAATCTCATAGTACAGTTCGGCGAGCCAAACACAATAATATGTGGTCTGTGGTAAAATCCTCAGAGATATTTCAAGCCACAAAGATATATGCAGTTTTTTCCCATGTAAAAACAAGTTCAGCTCCTATTGAAGTATTGGATGTCAAGACTTGAGTCCCAGATAATGGCTTTGAATTTGCGTAAACCGTTTTCACTGCTAATCGAAAACACTCATATGATATCTTAAACGGGTTCTGTGGAACGTTGTTATCTCAATCTTTGACCGTTTAATCATCGAATTCTGGGAAAAGTCAGCTAGTGACTGGAACAACCATGTGATAACATAATTTTTATTCGAACGTTAGTCACAAATGTGTTTATTATCGAAGGATTGTTCAACGCTCAGTGGTGATTCAAGTGGGTGACTGTTCTGAGTCGTATTTGATTATGCTGAGTCCAACGAATTCTGTGACAAAGCATTTTATGGTGTACGTCTATGATTTTTCAGGTACTGTTATACTGAGTGTAATGAAAAATGATCGAAATTCTTGAGAAAAATAGTGGGAATAAGGATATCAATGAGAGTCACTCGCAGGATTGACTAAGTTTCGACATGTATTTAGGTCTTACTCAAGGCTACAATACATTATTAGAATCTAATATATCAAACAAATAATAAAATTGTATTTTTGACCTTTTGGCCCCAATTATGGATTACAGACTTGAGAAACTCGTAAATACAGTTAAAAATGTCGGCAATTTTGAAAGTTTTGGACTAACTTTCATTGCACTCTCTATTCTTACTAGCTCTCTCGGAGTTCATCTAGAAATACGTGAAATACCGATAATAATAATCGAAATATGCGGCATATTTGAAGATTGACATTTTTTGTTTAATAAATTGATAGATGTAGCCGCTACGTAGTAGGAGATCGGCATGAAAAATGGGAAATAAAACTTTCTAAGCTTTTATATTACTTGTATTTGTAACTAACGTTACTACAGTTTCGTCCTTCAAGGACATTTTCAAACTAAAACAATAAACTTTCCACCCCGTTCTGCAATGTTTCAAAATGGTCCCGGGCATTCTAGAAGGTTGTGGTATGCTGATCTAAAACTTTCTAGAGAACGAAACTCTCAGCCCTCACATTTTCTTCTTTCATTCCTTGTCAAAGCTCAATTTCGGATTGACACGGCGCATAGACGGTTGAAGTTTGTCCACCCACAAATGAATTAAACGTTATTTTCAAAGTATTGCAAAAAAGTTCTTTTCCTGGCAGTTCTGTTTGCGTATGTTTTCGATGGACCACTCTTTATATCTATCTATTCCATTTATTCCGATATGCTATCTTTCATTTAAAGTCATTATGTTTGCATTAAACTCATTACGAAAGTTCATAATTATCAAAAACTCCACAGACGCTCCAAGCCTCATTGGATATTACATTTTCAAGATCGTGCACTAGGAAGAATCATAGACAACTCCCAGTAAAAATTGGCTCATATTCTGTTATTGTATTTTTAGATTTTTTGATTTATGAAATCAACGGTCTCCAACTTTACGTCAGTCTGTCCCATTATTTATATTCTGACCTACGACCTTGACATGTGACTCGGCTGAATACAATGAAATTTATGGGTTTTGTTCAATTGGAAAGTAAGTCTCTACTAAAATAAATCGATCGCTTTCACTTGTTTTTACAAGAAGGATCTAGTGCCGAGGAAATTCTATATTTGGTGTTTGAAAACTGTGGAAAACATTCCTGCATTCATTTGAATTTTTTATATATAAACACCCTAAAACACTTGATTGAGTACCTGAATGGGATATATTGTCCATATAGTCCATATATATTGTCCATATAGTCCATATATAGTATATGTCCATATAGGACGAAACTGCAGTAACGTTAGTTACAATTAAAGTGGTAAAAAACATATAAATTTTCATTTCTCTTTTCATTATGATCTCCTACCACGTAGTAACGGCTACATCCATCAATTTATCAACTTTTATTTTACTAATAATTTCTGAAGGCAATCAATGAAAAATTCATTGAATAAATTTGATGAATCACCTGGGTTATCTTGTAAAGTGCCGTCTTTCATTATTTGAATATTTTTTGCGCCTATCTTCCAATTTGAAAGTTAGGATATTACTTTCCATGCTGTTCTACTAGGGTCAGGGTAATCTGTAATTCGGTTCTGATAAAATGTGTTTTTTGAGTCCCTCAACAATATAACATGTTTCTTTTTGGCCTTTTTTTAAGGGTTTCAGGATACCTATTTCTCAAAACATGAAGATCTTTCAAATTTCTACTCGATAATTTCAGTTCATCGGTTACCCAATTCTTGTCGTGTGAACTACCATTTTCCCAATATTTTTTCTTAGGAAGAAATATATTGAAGTGATGGAAAAATGCAGCACAAAAGTATTCAAATGCTTTATATACTGTACAAGCTTCGGTAACATCTTCCCATGATTCGCATTTGAGTGCTTCACAAAAGTGTTCAACAGACTGCTTATTGAAACTTCTCCTCGTTTGGATGATGAGATGAACTTATAAAATAATTGTGTTGTCACCGATTCTTTATGAGTATACAAATATTAAAATCAGTCTGTCCGTTTGAAATTAGTCAAAATCGCGTTCAAAGGAATCGGTTTCAAACAAACATGCACGTGAAGCTAATATATAAGTATTAATTAATTAGTAAACATATATTCAACACTTTCATAGTGAGTTATTTAGATTCACAGTAGAAAACTGAGATACGTACTTTTCTATAGCATCTCATATTTTATTTCTGGGACCAAAAATCTGTTCTCAAGATTTTCAAATGCTGTCAAACTGGTAATCAACCATAATTTCAAAGTCGGATAATATGGTCACCTTGAAATTGTTTTTCACTATTTTCGTTAATCTCGTTCAAATCGAAATTATGCAACATATATTCGAGATGGTTGCTCAAAAGTAACTCAAGAACGTCACGATTTAGTAATCAAGGCAGTTTCCTTAATTTTATTTCGTATGCAGTATACTAAGAGCTCTGCTGAATAGTTTTATTCGTTTTTTTTTAATGGTATGTGACCATAAAGCTAGAAGGGAAGTGAAGCCAGCCGAAACGAAGAAACAAAATAATCATAAAATTATTAACGATATCCTCATGGCTTTTGATGTAATCTATCTATAATTCTATACTAATATAAATATGAAAGTTTGTTAAGATGGATGTATGTACGTCGCTCTTTCACGTCTAAACGACTGGACGAATTTAGATGAAATTTACATAAATACAGCTTATACGTCAGAATAACATATATGCTACAATTGAGTACAGTTACGCCTATCGCAAAAGTTCCAAACACAAAAAAAATCTGATGAATATCGGCCAATTAACACTTTACCTTGCGCTGAAAAACTGTTAGAATCGATAGTATATCAACAACTGTTGGAATATTTCAATAAACAAAAATACTATTCACAAATCAATCTGGTTTTAGATATAGACATTCATGCGAAACTACACTTCGGCTTACAGTTACTGAATGGAAAGACAAAATGAGTAATGGCATGTACACTGTAGCAGTATTTTTAGATCTTAAACGTGCATTTGAAACGGTTAATCGTTAAATATTAATTAAAAAATGTAAAAAATATGGCACTAAAGGAAAAGTACTTGATTGGATCAGTGATTACCTTACAGGAATGAAGCAGGCAATCAAATTTAATGAGTTTGTCTCAACAGCAATAAGCGTAGACCACGGGGTTCCGCAGGGAAGTATTTTAGGGCCATGGCTATTATTAATTTACATTAATGATATCAGCAAATATAATAAATAAAGGTGATACCAAATTTATATATTTTTTTTTTGGATTTTCAATTATCGTAAGTAAGACTACTTATCAACAAATATCAGTAGATCTTTTCTTTCTGTTATTGTGTTTATATGTATATTGATATTGAAATTATTGTTGTATATTAGGATGTATCCTATTTGAATAAAGCGTTCCATTTCATTTCATTTAAGTATATCAGAAGCATATATCTACCTCTTATGTGGTAGCCACTATATGCAAAATACTAAGGCATGAATACAATTAAATTGAATACTTTTTTTCACAATACACATTTTAGAATATCTGTCAAAGTCTGTCGTTTTAAGTATTCAATATAGATAAACTTTGTCTTCTACAAGTAATTTGGACGAATCGTTTAAAAGTTATCACGATAAGATCAACTTGACGCAACGCAGTAAGCCATTACGCGTCGCGTCTACTGTAAGACGACGGAGGACATAATCGATTTAAAAGTTTTCGTGCAAACAACTTTCCTCATCAGACGCATTACATTTAAAATCAAAAATTTAGCACCTGATAGTTATTTGCCATAGTGAACTGTCGTAAATGCCCACCTCTTGGTGGGATTTGGTCAGTGCTTTCCCAAGTCAGGTGCTATACATAATCAATGTATGTGCTGTGAGCTAACTGCTCAACAGAATCTCACTTAATGGTTTCAAACCAAACTATGGTTCAGTGTTACTATCTTCATTCGGATTTGAAGGCTGTTGTAGTTTACAACTGCATCCTAACGTTTCGCCAGCACGAGTGGCTGGCTTCTTCAGATGTTTATTCATCTTAATGATTCACCGATGACTGGTGATTTCTTGTTCGTAGGTTGTCGACTCAGGTAGTCAGCCTCCCGTGTTGCTGCGTTGATATTGGCTTTAACTTCTTTCAGTATCGGATTCCAAATCCGGTTAAGCGTTACCGCCTCCTCTTTTCGTTGTAGTTTCCGTATTCTTAAGGATTTTTACGGCTTCCCGTACGGGCCGACTGTGGCCCCCATGATAGAAGGCAAGTAGTTTAACATCTTCAAACAGTATCATGTGATCTTCACTAAGCGCGTGTTCCGCTAGTACCGTCTATTTGACTTAATCTTCAGTTTCTCCGATGTTCATTCAGCCTTGTACCCATGAATCTTTTGGTGGTACCGATATAAACTTTTCCGCAGCTGTATGGTATACGATATACCCCCGTAACTGATAGTAGATCTCTTTTGTCTTTCGCAGATCTAAATCTTTGTTGTATTTTCCTGGTGAGCTTGAACACTATTTTTATTTCATGCTTCCCTAAGATTTTTCTGATTCTGTCTGTAACCCTAGAGATGTACGGTAGAAATGTACGTGCAACCGTTTGAGTTTCCTGCCTATTTTGACTTGTGGAGTCTTCAGTTTCATGGCCTTGTTGATTTCAGGTACACTGTATCCACTCGCCTATTCAATGATATA
>NW_019294284.1:0-10319 GCF_000500325.1 Leptinotarsa decemlineata
AATTGAAATGAAAACTATTTTGCTATCAATGATTTTTTGAGTAATAGGGCTCCTGAAGATGTTTCATCAGAAGATCAGTTTACCCTCAATAATTCAAGTTATTCCATTCTCAAATGCAAAAACCGAGAAATATTTTAAATTCCCAACTCACTCCAATTCCCTATACATATAACAAAGCCAACAAACAAATATGTATTTCATAAAGAAATCATCCAAATGTAAGGAACTGTTGAACCTCAATCACCACGTCCAATTGTGTGTATTATTATTATTTTCCTAGCATTTCACACATCATTAACCCACGAAACTGGCGCGTGATTTCAACACAAAACCTGAAGCATCAGCTCCGCTTATTCGCAGCACAAAAGATCCGAGGTAGGTGGAAACGGTTAGCATTCATATTTTACTGCCTTTTCCTTTCGAGATAAATTTCAGTTCTTAAAACTCGCCGCATTGTCTTCCCAGCCAAAGAGAGAAGTTTACAAACTGTTTAAAAGAACTCGAAAACGGATCGCGAAGCGTTAGAATTCGAAGATTAAAAGTTCGACGAACAATCACACCTTTTATCAGTTGCTGTCACTGGCAAAAGATTCAACCCCTTTATAGAGGAGTTAATTTTAATTTCACCACTCCATCTCTGGAAGGCGTTACTACGTTGTATTTGACGTTTTTCTTCAAAGTTATGAACTCAGTTAACCAATCAGGGATTGAGATAGATATACTTTTATTGAAATAAATAGTATTGTGGTCTCCAAAGGTTGCAGAAGATATTGAAATATTTACGCATAAAAATCATATTAATGTGAAGACTTCTCTAGAACTGTTCTGCGTCCTTCAATTCATGAGTCAGTAACTAGAGCTATACTAATCAAAATTCCATCAAATCTACGCTTCCATCCGTAATAATTGCAGATGATTTGCAAACCGCAACAACAGAAGTAGGAATACGATGTGGCAACATGACATGACTGTTCAGGAATGTGCCACAATGTCCTGGGACCTTTCAAAATATTTCAAAACATTCTAGAATATTCTCAAACATTTCACATTATTGGAATGTTTCAGTATGTTCCTGAAATACTCTAGAATGTTATGAACTATTTTAAAACGTTCCTGATGGTGGATAGAGACCTTACAAACCATGTAAGTCACTTCATTGTTTAACAAAGATCCGAGATAATTTCGGATTTTCCTGAATATTCCAGATTATTTTCGAACATTACATTCATTCTAGAATATTCCCGGATATTTTAGAATGTTGTGGAATGCTTTCAAAATCTTTCATATTTTCTGATCATTTTAGAGGGCCAAACTTTTAGCTTTTATATCTTCAAAAGCCCTCATTCAGAAAACTTGGATCTGCAATGGAACAGTATTGGGATTGGAAAGATCCAAAGGAATGTAATTTGTGAAAAATAAGAAATAATACTTCTCAGGTTTTTATACCACATGTATTTGGAGTTATTGTATTCTTTCAGAAATGTCCTTGTAGGACGAAACTGCAGTTACATTATTTATGAATACAAGAATTTGTATTGTTAAACAACGATAAAAATGAAAACAACAATAAAAATTAATTGGCGCTCCGGGGCAATTTCATTGATTCCAGTGGCGCATTTGCTTTCTCAGATGCAGGAAAACCCGGAAAAACCTGCAGCACCACATCAAGTCATATTAGGAAACGCTAGATGCAGTTCCAAAAATTCACATAATTTTTCACTACCTCTTGAACATTTACTGCAAAGTAAACAAGTGACGATTTTTCCAGCAAAAGATTTACAAACACAAGACGAGATGGTCTGTACAGAATCATTCAATCCAGAGCGGTCAGGAGTATTGATTTTGCTATTGTTTTGCTCACAAAGAGTATTCAACAAGAATTCGGAACAATCCTCTTGTTGTCCTAACGAGTATCTAGTGGACTTCAAAGACTCCAGGAAATCGGTTGGAAGGAAAGATGATACATTCTTATGAAACTGCAGCTGCATGACCATGAGTTTGATGAATAAGTAGGGACCATTTCCGTTCTCGTTCATTATTGAAACCTCGTTCTTGAAATTCTTCGTCATGAACAACACTTGTAAAATGCTTTTCATGTAGCAAGTGTTTCCTAAATTATCATGTGCAACTTGTTGAACCCTTTAATAAAAGTCATTAAAAAAACAGGGTTGTCGTTTAAAAAAATTATCGATGACGTCATATCTCATATTTGAGACACACTGTATAATTTTTTTTGCATTAAAATAAAGGCAATTTAAAATACTAATCGACGTGTCCGAGCATATTTCCGAAAGAAATAACACCTTTGATTTAGTGAATTTGTTCAATGTTAGAGACTCGCACTCTATAATTTTTCCAGGTGGTACCTATTTTCATAGTTATTCATCTTTGGCTCACTCTCGCCTCATCGATTACCCTTCGATAATATCTACTCGTTCAACACTTCCCACACGCCCGCTACTGGGGTCGATTCCATTCATATAAGGGTTGCCGATGGTGTTGAGACTTTATTGAATCATGGGCACAAATTGGAAATGATATCTTGGCCAGAGTTGTCAGCGGCACGCCAAGACACTCTTTCCGAACTTCTTCTCAGCCGAGAAAGTTAATTGAAATACTATTAGTATTCTCATTGTTAACACTTCTCCACAGTCAGCTCCAGTTTTTTTCATAATTAAATTGTTGAATTGGGATTTCGGGACTCGTCTTCTGATATTTTGAATAATCGGATTCAAATTTCGTTTCGTAAATTATTGAATTGTCTTCGGCTCTGTTTTTGAGCTCGGGTATTTATCAAAAGTGAAACGGTGCGTGATTGGAATTGCCGATTGTCAGAAGTATAATGAGAACTTTTTCTGGACTTGAAAACAGGGTCAAAACTGAGGTGACTGTTTATACCGGGTGTGCGAAAAGTTTTAGAGCGGGCTAATGTATCCGAAGTCAGGGAAGATAGAAAAACGGAATTGTGCCAATTACGCCAGGGTGACTGCCATTTTAAAAAAAGGAGACCCCTCGATTCAGGGCAATTATCGACCAATATCATTAATTCCGATCATTGGGAAAGTTTTTGAAATCTTGATTAAAAATCGCTTGATAGTTTTCTTTGAAAAATACTCCGTTATACACAAATTCCAGTTCGGGTTCAGGAAAAATCGGAGCACACTTGATGCACTTTACACTGTGGTAAAAAATGTAGTCCAAAGTTTTGAAGAAGGTACTTATACTTCAATCACCTTAGTAGATCTCAGCAAGGCCTTTGACTGCTTATCCCATGGTCTACTGATAAAAAAGCTGGAGCACTATGGTATAAGAAGGCTACCACTGAAACTATTGAAATCTTACCTAACAGACAGATATATATGTGTCTCAGATGGTACGAGACGTTCCCAAGTGGAAAAAATTAACCATGGCGTCCCGCAAGGGTCGATTTTAGGGCCCCTCCTTTTTATCATCTATATAAATGATCTTTTCTATCAATTTTTGTCTAATAAATTAGTTATGTATGCTGATGACGCTACCATACTTAACATCGACCGTGTTCTACACAATCTCACAAATATAGAGGATGAGGTATTAAACTTAGCTGAACACTGGTATTCTGATAACCTGATGACTGTGAATATAGATATAACGCAGAAATTAAACTTCTTCAGCAATCATACGTCGAGTAAAGGTGATACCGTTTACCTTCTGGATATATAATGTATATGTGTGAATTTTGTGTGTTGTAATGTTATACAAATAGCTGAATTTATGTCAGAAGTATACTTGTTTTTCTAATCTGGATGTTAGATTAGTATTTATATTTTTAAATCTTTTATTGTAACCTAGTACTAAGAAACTGACTTGCTATAAATGTATCTTTGTACATAATGTAGTAAAATAAACATCTATCTATCTATCTATCATATGTACAAAGAAATCTACTTCGTCACGCATTTGTAACTTGAAGGAAAGGGTGCTGCACCCTAAAATCTCAAATGGAACCCTATATCGATATGTAGGAACCCCATATCAAATGGCTTGAAAAAACAAACTTTCTTCACAAACTAGGGGGTTTGTACGATAATCCACGATTTTAAGTAATCCAACGAAAATGATTTTGTTGTATTACTTACTTATCAAGTTTTTAATTTTATTTTCACACGAAATGTTTTATCATTTCGATTTGACTTTCTATCGGTATCCGTTGATTCAATCCTTCGATAACATTAACAAATGAGGTATTCAATTGACTTCAGGATCAAAAAAATGTTTAACCGTATTTTTAGACCTGGTAACTTTTTTAGCGATTGGAGGGCGTAGGAGTGAGATGTGTAGCATTAAATTCATTCAAAGATCACTCATCAAACATAATTCAGAGAGTTAAAATAAATAATTCCTATGGTAATCTACTATAGGTTACATGGGTGTGCCGCAGGGAACTGCCATGGGCCTCATACTATTTTTACTGTGTGTCAATAATATTTCCAAAATTGAAAATTTTGAAACTTTAATGTCTTACGCTTATAACATTCGTGAGGTTTAACGTGGAATGAAATATTTGGAAAAGCAGAAAATGGCATGAACCAAATTTACTCCTGGCTAGGTACCTACCAAAGTACTGACCCCTTATCTAAACAAAACGAAATTCATAACTTTTTTTTCTACAAAAAAAACATAAAAATTTCGAACCACAAAGTTGCATGCTTAGGAAATGCAAATTGCATTTGCATTTGAAAACTGGCTGTAAATCAAACTAAAATAACAATTTGTTCAGGCCAGTCTCGACTTACCTACACTGTAGATTAGTGGACTGACATCTATCAGAAAACAACTATTACCCTGGCTAATACCACAAAGGGCGTTGGATTAAATTCAACAGGTGTCAGCGCAGGAATCTCAACAGAAATATTTCCTGCATATACTGTTGGCGATACAACTGCTGGAATCGATTTTCAATCAGGTTGATGATGGCCACTACCTTGCACTGACGAGAGGCTAAATAGCCCGAAACCGGGCTGCAAGTGTGCCTGTTCTTTCAATTGAAAATCGATTTCAGCAGTTATATCGCCAACACCATATGCAGAAAATACCGGGAAAATTCCTGCACTGACACCTATTGTACCGATATGATCCAACGCCCTTCGTGGTATTAGCCAGGGGAGTAGTTGTTTTCTGATAGGTGCTGTCCATGAACCTACAGTGAAGGTAAGTCGAGACTGACCTGTAAACCCAAATGTTCACAGACGTTGTATTGTGAGTCCAAATACTCACAGGCGTTGTATTTTTATTATATGGAACCAATATTCTCTATAAATTTGTGTTTTTATAGTGACTGATAACTGCTCATGTCACAGTTTTTTATTTGACAATCAATTGTCTTTCAATGAAAATTCAACATACAAAGAAATCAAATCAACAAAACCAAAGTAATAAATAATTGATATTCTTCTTCCACAACATAGATATAGTCCAAGTTAACGATATTGTGAACATTCAATGTTGACGGCACTCTCAAAGGCCAAAAAACCTAAACATAGAAATGAACCGGATGCGAAATAGTTCACGTGAAGTGCAGAATTGGCGGTTCGTATTGGATAATTGTTATTAACCGAGTTTTATGATTGGCTGAAGAGTCATGAAATTGAATTTGAAGTCATGTTACGGTGACGAATAGAAATCAGGAATGCGTGGATGGTTATCGCCGTCGTGTTCAGTTCAGGAATTTATCGCGATTTGAGTGTTGTAATTCGATATCGGTGTAGTTATAATTACTTAAAATTTTTATTATCTGTTTGAAATGTAGCGTGCTTGGGCCAATACTGATAGTAATAACGAGTGTGACAACAACGCAGACTTTTTCCAGTGTAGTGATTCCAATAGTGATGGTGAACAATTCGAAAAAGAAATACCAGTTAATAAGATTCGGATGCATTTGAATATTGAAACACAGAGAGTATGTTTCAATGTATATAAGAATCTACATCTCAACTTTGGTTTCGAGGGAAACAAACTTCTACAAGCAACATCAGATTTGACCGAAATTCCTTTCTGAACTGTACGTAGAATAGTCAAAAAAAAACCTTATGAACGCAAGACGCGATGTGATACAGGATTACTAAAACCTTTAGTTGATCATCTGATAAAATCTTTAGTTGATCATCTAATAAAATCATTGAAAAAAACAATATACGACTGTTACAAGAGCAATGAGATTCCTACAACTGATATCACAAGGAAGAAATTGAATATTTCCGGCCATAACGTGAGCTGCTGTGACAAAACCCTTCAGAATTGGATAAAAAAAACTATGATTCAGATTTAAAATAATAAACAAACCTCAAGCAGTTATAGAAAGCAGAAGAATAGTAAAATTACGTAACAAATACTTAGAACAAATAACTGAATATAGACAAGAACAACGGCAAATTTTCTATTTAGACGAAACTTGGTATGACACTTACGACACAGTTACGAAAGGGTGGACTGATGGTTCGAGAATGTGTACGCCTAAAGTGCATGCATACAAAGGATCACGACGAATCATTGTAAAGGAAGTGAATGATGGGTTTTGAATTATTTGAAATCATGTGGAAAAAAACTTGAGTAGAGTGTAACTGATTTTCAGTATTTCAATAGTAAATTTTACATAAAGGATTTGAAGCCTTATATCTTCTATTAATTATCTGCGAGCGCTTTCGACAGTTGGTAGTACTGTCATCTTCTAGGCACTCCTCAAACTACATTTGGTTAATGTAGGTTTTGTCTATGTTTTGGTGTTTTAGTTTCTCAGATATGATGTTTATACTTTCGTTGACTGGTATGTTGGAGTAAATGTTTTTTATGTCGAACGAGAACAGTTTAGTGTTCGGGCTGACATTTGTCGTAGAGGTTCTGTCTGTGAGTTCCATTGAATTTTTGATGCTGTGGTCGTTGTTCCGGTTGATTTTGTTTATCAGTTCAGAATGTTTGCAATGGACATTGAGTACACCCATTATTATAATCATTCCCACGTATAATACACGAATATCAACAAACCAAGCAACAATTATACCGTGCTGCCATTTTTGTGTACTCTCATGTATACCTCTTTGTGTCTACATCTCTAAATCGCCATGTCCTGATCAAATCTACATTTATATCATTTATTATAAATTTATGTAATGTCCGTCATCTTTATCTGAATGCTGAATGAGAGGTAGGTCTTGGATATCTAGCGTAGAATAAATCCAAAACAAATACTACTCCCGAACATCAGGAGATATAATAAACAAATTTCACGAATTCTCAAAATCAAAAACGAAGTATAATCCAAAATTTCCACTTTACTCTGTAACTGATACTTTATCTTTATCGATGTTCATTGCGAATCCTATTAAGGCAAATCAAATTGTGAAGAAAAACACTGAACCCTATCTAAACTCACATCGAATCAATCTAAAACTTTTTGCAGATAACGTCCCTCTTGTAAACGGATTCTCATCGAAAAAACAATACAATGAACGAGGAAACGAACTCCGTCACATAAAGAATCTCGGCGAGAAAAATAAAAGAAGGATATCATATTAAGAAACCGGAAGAGGTACGTTAAAATGCAATTATTTCCAAGTTTCCTCCGGTCCCTCTCGAGCTCGTTTCTTTATGTTCGAAATCTTTGAAAGTCGAGTGTACCTTTTCAGTTGCAATAGCTTGATATAGTGATCCCCATCGAAGAACAATGATATAATGGTCGCTCGTTTTGTCGCAGCATGTGTATAGAAGCCTCCCACTGCTTTTTTTCTTTGTTTGAATTATTCTAAAGCGTTTTCGATCAAGCAGACCGTGGAACAAACGAAGGGCGAGTTTGTATTATTGAGTTATTGTCCAAATTGTGATATTCCTTTGTTCTCTGCCTATTATTCCTCTATTTTCAACAGATTACTCCATTACGCTCTTTTAAAACAATGTTGGATTTTTGAAGGGTGCTTTTAGAAAAGGGTGAGCCATGCTTATGTATTCAAAATGGTAAACGCGCTAGTCAAGTAACACACCTCCATTTCAAGTGGGTTTTCGGTTTGAATATGTTTCTGGCAAAAACGCCCCATTAACTAATTGGGTTTCTGCTCAAGCGTGTCACTGAAAAAATATATGAAATATTGAGACGTTACATTTTCACATCTTCTGAAAGTTGTTTCATAAGGTCATTAAGCAGATTTTCATATGTTTCCACAAAAAAGCTTCTTAGCTTTTCTCCAAAGTAAGTAAATTCATGTGTCTTTTTCGCTCCATATCTCAATGAATATTTATTTTACTGTGTCATGATATACTGACATTTTCTTCTGACGCACTCTTCAAACTTAGTTTATTATATAAGGTTGAAACTGCAGTAACGTTAATTACAAATAAAAGTGGTAAAAAACATAGAAAGTTTCATTTCTCTTTTCTTCATTATGATTTCCTGCCACGTAGTAACGGCTACCTACATCCATCATCAATTTAATAAAATTTTACTTTGTGTCAAAGCTAATAAAATTCAACTCACCTCTCATGAACATTCTTACAATACCAGAAGAGCTGATGCAATTTTCTTTCCCAGAAGTGAAAAATGTAAAGGTCAACGAAGTGCAAATTATCTTGCACCAATAATATATAGTCTGTTACCAAATGAGCTGAAGTATACACTGTGTCCGTAAAGTATGGAACAAATTCATTTTACACAGATTGCTGCGATTTGAGTCCGCGTTTCAAAGCTCAAAATTTTTCCTTCCGCAAACTTTCTATATACTTGGAGTAACTTTGAAGATGTTTCAATTCATAGTGTCGTTTAATGTTATAGTCTTTGAGAACAGCTATGGTTTCATTACAAATTAAACATAGCGCCTTATTACTGGACTCAATCACAAAATACTGAAAGTTCCATTTTTCTTGGAACGTTCTGCATTCACTGTTGATTTTTCGCCTCTTTTCCATACTAACAAATCACACATAAAAAGAATAAGTCAAATCAAAATACTTTTATTGACGGGTGTTACTTTATTTCACAATAGACAGTTTCCTACGCAGACTAACTCGCAGTTGCGCCGCTAGCCTTTTTATATGCAATTATTACTGCCATCTCGAGGTGGAATACACTAGCTAGAACCAGAACTTTCTCGAACCAACGCGGTAATTCCAAATATTTAATTACGCCTAATGCCACCTAGCGGGTAGCTGAAAAAGATAGGTCATAGTACCACTAGTCGCCACTAGATGTCGTCTTAAGTCTCCATATGTCTTAAGTCTCCATATGTCTCGATTACGCTATTCCAAATATGGGTGTCATATGATAGAAGGTCGCCTGTTGATCTTTGTTTCCGAAAACCATATTGATGATCGCTCAAAATGTTAAAGCCTTTCAATACATCTGAAAACAGCTTCCAGGACTCACCTACGGCGAATTTTGTCTACTCTTCCAAAAAAACAGTATTTTCCGGACTTGTTACGTAAATTACTATCCTTCAATATTTTAAACAGATTCGTTCTTGTCTTGAGGTAATCGATAATGAAATGAATATTGAATTTTTACACCAACCTAGAACAACTTTGCCAAAAGAAATTCGAATTTATCAGTGCTCGCCATCACTTCGAAAAGATAGAAATGAATACTTTGTACACGCCATGGAATTAAACCCTCAGCTGAACGCATCAGGTTAAATAAACCTTTCCATCAAGAATTTAAAAATCTCACAAAACATCTGTCCCGGTTGACGGTAAACGGTTACAATATTAATCAATTTGTTGAGAAAATAAAAATTTGTTTTTTCAAGTTTCGGTGTCCTTTATCCAACGTCCAGTTCGAGGTTTGGAGAGCGTCGCTTTTTGTTGACCAACCCATTAGTCAAATACACTCTTATGTAACTGAATATCGCTGGGCACTTCATAAAACAAATCGATATTTTTGAGGTTAGTATTTAAGTTTCTCAAGGTGTCTCTGGACGATACAAAAATAATAAAACTGATACAAATTGATGAGGGTTGAATTTAAAGCGTTTTTAGTTGGTGAGGTAAAAAAGGTCCCAGATGAAAACTAAAGAAATAGTGTCTCTGTACGTACCTAAGAAGTTATACTTATCTTTTTTTGAATTATTTCACGCTGTGATTTATCTGATTATTCATTTAAGTTTATTAAAGGTCATTTTGATACTGTCATCATGTTGTACTGTGTATGGGATGAACCGACGATAAATATAATTATATCGAATTTTAAGATTACTTCAAGAAAGAAACATTCAATTTAATTCAATATTTGGAATATATCAATTTTTCCAAAATTCAATGATTATTATTTGTATCTATTAATAATTTATTAATTTATTTGT
>NW_019294284.1:13288-38383 GCF_000500325.1 Leptinotarsa decemlineata
TATAGTGTCGAGGTGTTAAAAATAAAGATTTGGTGTTGGGAAGAAACTCCAGTAACATTCATTACTACACCAAAGGTTTCAAACAGTGCATCATAAGTACATGAAGAGAATTACTCAATCACCATTGAATCATTTTCTATTCGAGCAATTTTATGTGAATCATCCACTTTCCGCATAATCCAAATCTGATTACAACCCTGTCTTACCACTAAACTGAAATTGAGTAGATATCGAAAAGACATCAGACTCTGTTGGGGCAATAAAATGCAGCACGACACTAAAAATTCGACAATTTGATACACCCCTTCGCCTGAAGGGTTTGAGCAATAAAAAGGGTACACTTATTCTGAGCTTTCTTGTCCCTCTTTGTAGCAGTTATTCTCACTCTTGGGGTGGATCTACTATAATCAGTTATGATGTATGATGTTTCAAATATATATAAGAAAGGAAAAATCGATTTTGAGAGTGAAGAACTACTACATGGGCTGAAAAGTCTTGGGCCTAACACATAGATGGCACTAGTCTTATTGTACTCACCGCTTTTTCAGTTAGTACTAACCTTCAAATGAAAGCTGTTGAAATTTCAAGATATTCTACGTATAAGTTTGTGAGTTATTGTGCTAAGAGTGACACTACTTTTGTTTGTTTCTGTTTGTTTCAAAACAATTGATCAAAAACAATTTTGTGTTTTGAAACGAAACAATGGCTTGAAAAGTGTTAAAAGGACGCCACTCCATCAGAAAAAATTCAATGTTGAAAGGATAAAACACAAGCACTACAGGAAAAGCCTTTGCGAAAGTAGAGATTTTGAGGCAGTAACAACAGAAAACACAAAAAAAAATACAATTTTTCTTGAATGATCGAAAAGTGAAGTTGGTTGAGTTGGCTGACATTGTGAAGATATTAAAAGAACGTGAGAGGCATAACATTATCTCCCCGATTCAACATGGTTTTCTATCCAATATGTCCACTATTACTGCTGTGACAGCTTTTTACTCAAAAATCTTGAAGTACATCGAGGCTGGTGAATGCTCTACTGGAATATTTTGTGATCTCAGTAAGGCATTTGACTGCGTCGACCACATGATATTATTAAATAAATTATATTCATATGGAATAAGAGGAAATGTCCTTGATTGGATAGAGTCTTTCACCAGAAACAGGAGTCAATTTGTTTCGGTGAATCATAGATCTGAAAATAGTCATTATGAATGTATTTCAAATACTCAAGTTTTGACCATTGAAGTACTTCAAGGATCAGTGTTGGCACCGCTATTATTTATCTTATACTGTAATGATGTTGTGGCCGCGGTTGCTGAGAATAAGTGCGTTATGTATGCAGATGACACATCACTTCTAATTTCGGACAATGAAGACACAATTTTGAAAAAAATTGTAACACGGTGTCAAATCATTTGGTTTCATGGTGTGCCGCCAACTCACTTCATTTCAACTCTCGAAAAAGTTTATTATTACGGTTTTATCACAGGCAAAAAATCTGTTCAAATCTAGGAATTGAAATCAATGAGAATGATAACACACTTTCTTTATCCGATGAATGTAAATTTTTGGGACCCACGCTAGATAATTGTCTGAACTGGAAGAGTCATTGTTATGAACTGATATTGAAACAAAATTCTGTTTCGTATCTGATACGAAATCTTAAACCGATATTAACCACTGAACAGTTAATAAATTATTACTATGCACATATTGAATCTAGAATCGATATGGCAGTTGTCTTTGGGGAAGCTCTTCATAGACTCCAAATGTATTCATTGCCCAAAAAAAGATTATAGAGATTTTAGCAGGCGTAAATCAGAGAACCTCCTGCAGAGATTCATACAAACATTTAAAAATTCTAAACTTGTATTTTGTTTCACTATTATTTCATTTCAGGTTTTTTCTGCTTTATATAATTGTTATTTTCAGCTGTTCTTTTTTTATTAGTTCTTTCAGGAATTTCAAACCAATTTATATAATATCAGACAATGGAAGTCCGAACTATTGAAAGTTCTTCCATTCACATGTCTGAGAAAAATCTGTATCATTGTTTAAAATACTTTTGATTGCTTAGAATTAAGTTCTTTTTATAAGCCATAAAGTCAATTAAATGTATCTTCTCAAATTTTTTGAAAGCAATTTGCAACTATGAAGAGATTGAATCAGTTTAATCTTCCTCTTTGAAGATGATCACTTGGTGATCGAAACACGTGTCGAGGTGTTGAAAATAACGATTTGGTGTTGGGAAGAAACTCCAGTAACATTCATTACTACACCAAAGGTTTCAAACAGTGCATCATAAGTACATGAAGAGAATTACTCAATCAATATCTATGGTTCCTCCAGTGATAGTTTCAGTTAGGCAACTTAATGCCCGTCTTCTGAAATTTATCTTTGAAGGATCATATTCCTATTCTAACAATATATCATTCTAACAATATTGTTTAAGATTAGTTATACATAGAATGTGTTCGATTTACTTGTTTTATACACATCTTGGGATTTCACAATGCTTAGGTATGAGAGAAGTGGAACAATTGATAGAATAATGTTCCTGTTCAAAACAGGCGTATAGTTTATAACCTATGGGTGTTTTTTTTGAGGGTTAGCAAATGGAAGGTTATTGTTTACTTAGAATATATTGAAAATATTGTAATTTTCCATTAAAAAATGTTTTACCTCTTTTTTGAATCTTATGGCACTTTTTAGTTGTTTTATATTATTTGGGAGAAGGTTATATATTTTGGGTCCATAAAAATAGAACCACATCTTGCTTTAAAGTTATTCAAACAAACAAAACGAATATGGCGTTATCAAAACCAGAAGTTCCAACCTGAATAACTCAAGTTTCTTCATCGTTTCCATTGTTCCTTTGAGCATTTCCATCAACCAAAGGAAATTAATTTTATCTCTTCAGCAAACACGGTTGCTAAAAACGGTAGCCGTTTCTTGTTATCAGTTACATGATTGTTTGCGGAGGATGGAGAGAGACCGAAATAACTTCGAGTTAACTTCGAGTTAACGCGCAGTTAGCTCCGAAAAGAGACGTCCAGCCGCCGTGAAATGTTCTGTAACTTGAGGCAAATTATTTTCCCGCATCAAAGGTGGCTTGGAAATTGTTTTAACACGCGCCCTCCCACTTTACGCGCTCCGGTGCACACCCGGAGTCTGTGGCGCTGGACGGGTTTCCTCCCGCCGAGGGTTTCTCTTTTCATCCGCTGCTCCTTGATTTCCGGCGATTTTCTTTTTGTTTGTGACGTTTTAGAAACGTTAGTAATTGGTTATCTACTGTTTTTGTATCTTGGAGGTTATATCTGGGGGGCGGTCTTTTGGAGTCAGTAGCGTATCTTCAAAGAAAGTGGGAATAGTCACTGCAAAGACTTCCACAATGAAAAAAGTCAATAATATGCAAAATGGACAATATTAGTGGAAAAATTGAAATAAAAAGAAATGTAAAACTGAGTTTCGATCATTAGTCGTCTTCAGGACATTACTAACATATTCCTGTTGCTTCGTTTTTAGATTTTCATTGACGAAAAAATAATACATCTAATATATAAAATGCACGAGTCACAGTGTTTACCACCAAACTCCTCCAAAACGGCTGAACCCATTTTAATGAAATTTTGTGTATACATTCAGTAGGTCTGCAAATAGGTTGTTATGTATTTTTTATATCCCTAATTTATTAATTTTTGAACTCGGTCGATAACTGCGCAAGTGATAATTTATCAGTTATCCTTATCCAGTCTGCCACCACCACGTGTCGCTGCTTACTCAGTAAATAGCACAGACGTTTACTTGACATAACCTCAAAAGTACTTAACGCGAGTCGCAAGCTCCCGTCAACAACGGTGACTGTGTTGAACTTATTGCGTTTTATTAGTAGTGACACTATATTAATAATACCTTTAAAGCCAGTGAATATCAAATTTTTTGATATTCATTCTAATAGATAAATATTGTAAGCGGTAAGTAAAATAATAGATGAAATTACATAAATAATCAATTAGCATACTGCTTTTTATCATTAACTAATTAAATGTCTTCTATTTGTGTGTTTATTATAATGGATCTCCGATTATTTCACTTCGTAATTTGAACCCACCACGGTTGTGCAACGGAACGCGATTAATCATTCAAAAATTAATGAAAAATGTTATCGAAGCCATCATTTTGAATCGCAAATTTTGAGGTGAAAATATTTTATTACCTCGAATCCCTATAATACCTACAGCTGTGCCAATTCAATTTAAACGCCTTCAGTTCAGTTCCAATTAGATTGGCATTTGCAATGAAAATCAATAAGTCTCAAGACATCATGTTTTTCACTCGGGCAATTACACACATCGGAAAAGTCTAGGGATATTTTTAAAAATGGCAATAATTTTTTTTAGTTCGCTTTAGGGGAAAAAAAGTTGACGGGTGATTATTAAACGAATGTAACTTACAACAAAATTTATTGAACGGTCAAAAATACTGAGTGCGCATATAAGCAAAACTAAAAAAAAATATGGCTCTTCTTTGGCACCCCGAAAAAAAATCATAATACAAAAAAAATTGGAATCAGTACAAAGTATGGCCTCCATGCTGGTTTATTACGGCCCTACATCTATCGTGCATCGACAAAATGAGATTGTCAATGTCTTGTTGAGGTACATTTGCCCATTCAGCGTCGTGTGAATGTTTCCCATATGCGGAGTAATTCTTCGTTGAAGCGTGTTCCACACATGCTCGATGGGATTCAGGTCCGGTGATTGTGCTGGCCATTTGGGCAACAAATATTCTATTAAAATCTCTACCACATCCCCATGACATAATATTTAGAAAAACTCGTGGATATGCCATTGCAAAGTATATGCTTAGAAGGCTTTGTGAATCTACACACAATTTCATTTGTTTTAATTAGAGATGGGTGAGTTGGGTATAATTGTGAAAGTGAATAGCGCTTAAAGAGTCTGAGACGATTATCCAATACAATGTTGGTTTTGAGTTCAAGTGACGTTGGGCTTCGCGAATTGCTATGAGCTCATTAGTAAATATGGTGGTAAAGGGTGGTAGTTGGAATTTAGCGAAAGATTCAATGGTTGCAAATGCAGCACCTACTCCACTTTCAGGATGGGAAGCGTCAGTGTATATGCACTGAAAATTTTCAAATTTTTCGATTGTTTCTAAAAGAAGTTTTTTGAATAATAATGGCTGATTTTCGGATTTCTTCAGATGGCTCAAATTCAGAATAGTAGATGGGATATGTATTGTCCATAGAGGAGGGGTAATAATTTCGGTAGTTCTATGAAATTTCCTTCGACGTTTTAAAGTTAAGAAAGCTAAGAAAATTGGAATATGCGATGTTGTACTGCTGAGCCGATTTTTTTGGTAACAATTCAATTGAAGCTCTTTTTGTAGCCTCTTCAATATGGTCAGGAAAACACAATTCCTCACTATTGTTCTTCATTATACAAGACATTAAACACCAGCATTAACTTTGAATGTAACTTTAAATAAAACGCGTGAGCTGTAAACAATACTGTTTGTTGGTAACCAGGTGATTCGGTATCACCTGACACGGCGACTTCACAGCAAATGTCAGTAGTTAACTGACAAGAGATGTCAAAATGTGTTTTCATAGAAATATTAAATGTACCTATTTCATTATGAAAACAGGACAGTTGTACAGAAAACTTTGTATAATTTTTGTGTTAAAAGTAAGTTTTATTTTGTTCGTGAAATTGCTCAACTGGTTACGCTTGTTTTGCAAACTTTTTCACTCACCTTATTTTTTGAAAAGACGTATTGTGGTTTATATGGATAAAAATGTATCTCTTCAAAAATTGTTCATATTGTATCTTTACCAATTTTCCTGGAAACGATAATACTCTTTTTGACAGAGACAATTCAGATTTTTCCACTGGAAATACTTTCTCATTATTGTAGATATAATTCCTATCAACTTTATTCTATAACAATTTTTGGTATTTTCAAAATCAAAGGTGATTTACTTTTGAGCCAAATTTCTATTTTTTGAGAAACCGTATATACAACTGAAAAAAATTCATATCTGATGGTTGCATTTCAGAAGACCATGCAGAATAACTTTTTCACGTAAAATTGATAATAAAAAAGTTTTACATATGGTGCTAACTTAAGCAGACACACTGTATATAATTTTATTTTATCAGCATCAGAAGACGTGAACTCTTGTCAGTGCCAAAAAGTCTGTTCATTATCTCATAGAGTATATGAGGACATCTCAAAAATCAAATAGACTATAATAGCATACAAGGTAATCCTTTCAAAAAGTTACGAAATTAATGAACTGGAATATAATGTGGAAGTGACTATGATTCTTTCATAATCCCCAAGATTTGTGAAAAATAGCTCAAAATTGCTAGTGACTATCTCATAAATCGATAACGTCCCAATCTCAAAAGTTTTCAACTGAGAAATGGTGATTTAGGAATGTCCATTATTTGACAGGTTATTGAAATCGAAACTCTTATATACATGATCAAAAACCTATAATTTTATACTGCCCTGTATCCTGGTGAAAGAGATACTTTTTCTACAGAACCCGCCTACTTTGATTCAACGTCTTCATCCAATTTTCCCTAACAAAGCTATCTACAAATTTCTATTAGGGCCAAAATCTTTCATAAAAGAACATCGGTTTGTTTAAATTGTGGTTTACTGGGACAATAGTTGACATTTTGAAAATCCTTTCAGTTAGTAACATTATCCTTAATTTCGTTTGTATGCTGAGATTTGGTCCTTGTAGCAAGGATCCTTTTGACTGCTCTGACAATTACATAAAAGTATTGGATTACTTCGCTCCACACGGGTCTATTCAGATAGGGAGGCTCATTATCTAATTTTCCAGTCATGAAGCACAGTTGAGGAGATACCCTCGAGCACAATCTTGGCAGTATAAGAATTTAACAATGAACAAGATGTGAGTGAAACGATTTCATTAAAAAAATGCGTTTATTTCTTCAACACGATTTTTGAAAAAGTTATATCAGTCTTATGCAAATATATTGATTTAACTGAAGGTAGTGTGCGATTGAAATTCAAAGAAAAAACATTTTTAGGAAAGGTGAAATTTTTGGGAAAGTTTGTTTGGCTTTCCACTTCTTCATCAACATATAAGGAGTGTAAAACTTACAAAAAAAAGAAAAATTATCAATGTAATTTCTTCACATAGATGTGTGAATCATGCACAGGGGTTTATTAATTGATATGTTTAATTCTCTTTTCCCTCATTCCGAATTCCCTACTTTTTATATATAAATGGAGAAAAAGATTTTTCCAATTACAGTGGTAGAGCAAACTACAAATAATTTCAATTATATTTTAGTTTCAACCGAATAATTCATTGAAATTTCAAAGCATACCCATTTATAATGAAATAAGCAAAATAAAATGCATATTACATATGAAGAATAACATTGAAATGAAAATATTCATAAATAATCTTAAATAAAATTCAGATAAACAATAACTGTGAAAAAAAGTTGTTTTTCCTTTGGGAAATAACTTTCGATATCTAAAGATGTGGCTGATGCCCTGACGTTTTCGGTTTCTTTAAGGTTCTCAAAGATTTTCATGAATAATTCATAATTGTTCCAGCTTATCTCATAACTAAATTATGACAAAATACAGAAAAATCTTCAAATACCTCTACAAATGCAATAAGAGCTCAAACAAAAAAAGGAGCAAACCTGTACTCTTCATAATCGCCACAGGAAATCAATCGAAATATAATTCAGCATACTTTTCTGTTTCAAACCCTGGAATTATATAGACATATTACTGAAATGCAAAAAATCTCAAAAACATTTAATCCTACCATTCTTATTTCAAAATCTGACAGATTATTTCTCTCTTCAGTAAAAAAAGCAGTATGAAGTATTGAGTCCTCTACAAAAAATGAATATTGTAGTATATACAAGTATATAGAAAAATCAGCAATTCTACATTACCAGATAACCATCTAGGTGTTCCACAGGGTTCTATTTTGGGCCATGTGTCATTTCTGTTATATATTATTGATATTGAAAAACTATGTGGAAATTTTCATGCTCAACAGTGATCATAGAACTTCAAGACGTATTCTGACAGTTTCATCCCTTAAATATTCACGAAACTGTTGGTATTAGAGTAATAGCAATTATTGTTTATCCAAAGAAGGTCGGTATCACAGTTATCTTTTACANAACGATCTTGATATATTCTTGATGATCTCGATATGATTTTTTCAACCTTATGATTACCGTCTAATTCTCAAATTCCATCATATAATGTGATTTGTTTTAAAGAGTATGTTGATTTGTTTTAATGAGTATGTCTTCGTATTTTGTATTTCTCAATTCATGACCAACATTGATTGAGGAATCTTAAGATGTATATTGCCTGCACTATTTATTTTGACATGTCTATAAACCTTGTGTTTGTCAAGACGAATGAAGATATCATTATTATTATTACTTGAGTTCTATCCAAAACCAAACCGTTAAGTTTAACACCTTTCCGAAACGAGGATTAAGATGAGTTTGTATTTCATCACATCGCTGTGGAGAAACCAGCAAATCCAGAATAGCAATGTTTGGACTCATCAACATAACATCAAGTGGGCTCAATCTGAAATCATCCACGAAGAGGTCCACTGGTTTAGGAGAAAATTCAAAGAAGCCGCGTATATGTTGTCCAACAACGCATTTAGTCAAGCTAGCATAGAGATACGCAACATATGGAAACCTCTAATCAAGCGAAAAACTCCCAACTCCCGCCAAATGGTCATCTCCGCTTAAACCAATGAAGCGGAAAGAGGGAAGAGGGGATATGTGGAAGCACTCGAATGACCTATAAATAGTCAAATCTCGGAGGAATAAGTCCAAGGATTGCTGAACCTCATTGAGTGCAGACGTGTCTGAGCGATTAAGTGTTTTCTCCAATTTATTTAGTGAATGTGGCAGCCGTGCGGCGGTGTGTTATTTCTTGCTATAAATAGCGCGTTCGTTTTGTGCGTGAGCAGACGACCACACTTTTGGTGAGTACGTTCAAAGATATCATTTCCGTTGCGTTCTTGGTGCTCATACTTGTTTCTGAGTGTCCGAAAACAAAGCTTTGAATTACGGCAGTATGGAGGAACTGCTTTGTAGCCTGGCAGGGAAGGAGAAGGGCGAAATTATTGGCTTTATAAGCCAATTAATTTCAGCCCTTGGCCTGTCCCAGTCAGACCTGCTTGGCAGAGCTTCGCCAGGCCCTGGGGACGACTGTCAGTCTACGACAGGTCGTAAACAGGGAGTGGCTAAGGCCCCGACTGGCCGTAGGAAAGCTAACTCGGACCGAGACTACAGCGACAGCGACAGTGTAGCCTCCTTCTCCTCATCAGTCTCGAAAAAGAGACGCTTCAACGATGGATTTCCTCCTCTTCCATCAGTGTCAAGACGCCGTATCGACGAATGGATACGGCACGAAAAAACCGAAGTCAAACAAGTACTATCCAAAAAAGAAAAGAAGCTCAAAAAAAGAGCAATGTTACAAAATGTTCAGGCAGAGGCTCGGAATTACTATTCCGAGTCCGAGACCTCATCACGTCAAGCGGCCCAAAATCAGGCCAAAGAGAAGGCCGCACCTAGCGAAAGCGCTAAAAGCGGCCCCAACGAACCTGAAATCGTTGAAAATGTTGTCGAGATGGAAGATCTCGACGCAAATGCAAACGAGGGTGCTTCTACTACGGGAAGCACCGTCAAATCAGTTCATGGCGAGGAGCCCACCCCCCCTACCCCTCTGAAGCAAGACANTATAATCAGTTATGATGCATGGTGTTTCAAATGTATATAAGAAAGGAAAACTCGATTTTGAGAGTGAAGAACTACTACATGGGCTGAAAAGTCTTGGACCTAACACATAGATGGCGCTAATCTTATTGTACGCACCGCGTTTTCAGTTAGTACTAACCTTCAAAAGAAAGCTGTTGAAATTTCAAGATATTCTACTTATGAGTTTGTGAGTTATTGTGCTAAGAGTGACACTACTTTTGTTTGTTTCAAAACAATTGATCAAAAACAATTTTGTGTTCCGAAGCGAAACAGTGGCTTGAAAGGTGTTATAAGGACGCCACTCCATCAGAAAAAATTCAATGTTGAAAGGATAAAACACAAGCACTACAGGAAAAGCCTGTGCGAAAGTAGAGATTTTGAGGCAGTAACAACAGAACACATTAAAAAAACACAACTTTTTTTGAGTGATCGAAAAGTGAAATTGTGTGAGTTGGCTGACATTGTGAAGATATCAAAAGAACGTGAGAGGCATAACATTATCTCCCCGATTCAACATGGTTTTCGATCCAATATGTCCACTATTACTGCTGTGACAGCTTTTTACTCAAAAATCTTGAAGTACATCGAGACTGGTGAATGCCCTACTGGAATATTTTGTAATCTCAGTAGGGTATTTGACTGCGTCGACCACACGATATTATTAAATAAATTATATTCATATGGAATAAGAGGAAATGCCCTTGACTGGATAGAGTCTTTCACCAGAAACAGGAGTCAATTTGTTTCGGTGAATCATAGATCTGAAAATAGTCATTATGAATGTATTTCAAATACGTTTTGACCATTGAAGTACTTCAAAGATCAGTGTTGATCAGTTATATTATACTGTAATGATGTTGTGGCTGCGGTTGCTGAGAATACGTGCGTTATGTATGCAGATGACACATCACTTCTAATTTCGGACAATGAAGACACAATTTTGAAAAAAATTGTAACATGGTGTCAAATCATTTGGTTTCATGGTGTGCCGCCAACTCACTTCATTTCAACTCTCGAAAAACTTTATTAGTACGGTTTCATCACAGGCAAAAAATCTGTTCAAATCTAGAAATTAAAATAAATGAGAATGAAAACACACTAGATAATTGTCTGAACTGGAAGAGTCTTCGTAATCAACTGATATTGAAACTAAGTTCTGTTTCGTATCTGATACGAAATCTTAAACCGATATTAACCACTGAACAGTTAGTAAATTATTACTAAATCAGAGAACCTCCTGCAGGTTCTCTGCAGGAGTTCTAACTTTCCCGGATATCGAAACACGTGCCGAGGTGTTAAAAATAAAGATTTGGTGTTGGGGAAAAACTCCAGTAATATTCATTACTACACCAAAGGTTCCAAACAGTGCACCATAAGTATATAGTTTTGTTGGGTAATTCCTCTCACTCCATTAAAATTTAGAGACTTCAGAAAAAAGCAGTCAGAATATTGATGAATGCCAATTACAGAGATCACCGTAAGCCGCTTTTCGAAAAAATGGGTATACTACCCAAAATTATCTTTCATTTTATTCACAATTTATGATCCAATATTTTTAACTTGTGACTAGTTTTTATTTCTGTTCTATGTACATTTTAACTGACTTGCAACAAACATTCAAGTGTAAAGTTGTCAAATAAATATATCTATCTATCTATCTATCTATCTATGCATACATTTCTGGTTCGGAACATTGTTCCAAGCTTTAAAGAAGCAGCCTTTGCAATTCTGTCTGTCCTGACATTATATCTTAGGTTTTTGTGGCATTGAATTGAACCTGGTTACTTTCACCACAATTCGAAATCACTTCCAGATCCTCATTTAGATATGCAACCTCCTGCTGCCGGTGAAGATGTGCATCCGCAGCCGATGTACTGAAAACCAAATGGAATAACGAACAAGTGTGCTGTCGTCAGCAAAGCAATATATTGAATTCTTGTTTTTTCTAATAAGTCATTGATAAACAATAAAAAGAGGGTTGGAGACAATATGGATCTCTGGGGAACACCAGCGTTGATAGTAAAAGTATTCGAGAGATATCCATTGACGGCCACTTGCAGGGTACTTTCTTTCAGGAAGCTGGAGAGCCATACAAGCTAACCTACCTGCATATTTCAAGGTTCAGTAGCTTCGGCTTATACAATATTGAATAGCATTAGCAAAAATAACTGAATGGATTAGAATGAAATGCATTAGTAATCCTACTATGAAGAAAATCGCAAAACACAACACGACGTCTGCCCTCACGCGTCTGCCCGCATTCGGGTCGCATTCTCGGCGCTTCTTTGCTCAGAACGCTTCTCTCGCCCCGCGCATCGTCCACCGTAGTCTTACAGTAGACGCGACGCGTAATGGCTTACTGCGTTGTGCCAAGTTAATCTTATCGTGATAACTTTTAAACGATTCATCTCAATTATTTAAAGTAACGAAGTTTATTCATATTCAATACTTAAAACGACAATTGTATCAATTTTCATAAGAATTTGACAGATATTCTGAAATGACCATTGTAAAAAAAAAACTTTTATAACTCAAGAATGAAGGTATGGCGACACGTGTGTCGCTAACCAAGTTAAAACAACTGCGTTGAGAACCTCCTGAACATAATAAACAGTTCGTTGGCCCTCAGATACTTCCCTAGAAGGTGGAAGCAAGCGGTCGTTGTATTGATCCCAAAACAGGGTCAAAACCTGCTGTTCCCACAGAACTATCGCCCGATCACTCTGCTCTGAAAGAGTCGTTCTGCAAAGACTCAACGAAGAAGTTGAGGACCGAAATGTTCTGCCTGATGAACAATTTGGCTTCAGGAGAGAACACTCCACTGAGTTACAGGCTCTAAGGCTGGTCGAAAACACCATCCAAGAAATAAGCACAAAAAAAAAGTTCATATTGTTTTGTTAGACATTTCGAAGGCCTTCGACCGTGTATGGCACGAAGCCTTTCCGCACAAACTAATCGAGTTAGACCTGCCTCGGGCCCTGATCTAGTGAATTGGGTCTTTCCTGAAAGACAGAACTTTTCAGGTTAGAGTAGTAGGCTCTCTATTTGACAACAGAGAGATCCTCGCTGTATATATAGAATAGTAGTTTTTCGGGTTTTTTTGATGTTGAAGACTTCTTTCGAAATTGAAATTTCCAAATTGAATATTCTTACCTGACAAGCATGACTGAGTATGACATTGATGGATTGTTTTATTTTTTTTTTCATTGTTTATGTTCAATTCATTGTTTTTTACTCATTTTTACTGCTCTGAAGAAGCTTCCCATTAGAAGCGAAAGCTTGACAAAGTAGAGCAGAGTTTGTTAATGAGAGAATCCAATCAGTGAAAGTGAACTAAGCTGACTTCTATATTCTTGGTCAACTATCAGAGAACAATATTTGTGATGAATAACATTAATGTATCACTTGAATACTTACAATTAATTCAAGTTGAAAAGAGGAACATTTTTCAGAAGAGATTATTTTTTAGATAAAATAGTTTTGGCTTCCTATTTCTCTATTATTTCACAACAAATAGTGAGAAACCTTGCACAGAAGTTTCTTTCAGATACAAACTGGGGAAAATGTGCAAGCAGAACAACTACTTTCAGCAACAACAAACAACTACAATGAACATTGAATTACACGGAAATCACTTGTTCTCAGTCGAATAGCACTGGAAACCTCCAGAATAAAACTGAAATATATATTATTCGCAGGACATCTATACAATTTGATATAATATGGAGATTATAGCATATATTTCTTTCAACGCGTGAGTTATCCGAACTTCCAGTCACGTAAAATTTTACCCATCATTCAATAACCCAACATTCATAATTCAGAGTTCCACGTATGACCGCAAAAAAGCACTTAGAAGAGGCGTTGTAGACAAAGCTGTAAATATGTTGTAGTACACAGGGCTATCAGTTTCCAAAAGCACTTTAGCACGCTCGAAAACCCATTAGAGGTTTTTGTGGGTAGCAGGTGGAGTTAAGGAATGCTGGTAGACCTCTCCTGTGGATGGATTGACCTAAGGGCTACTTTTTATCCTGCATCTGGATCGGTTCTCACAAGACTCCGACTAGATACCAATGCATAGGAAATCTCTCGCACACATATTGAACGTTTGAGTTCTACGTTTGAAATGTTTCTTTTGTAATGTGGGTCGACAGGGAAGCATTATCGCTGCTACGAAAAGTGCAGATGTTGGCTGAAAGAAAAACGTGCGTAATATATAGGAACGGTGGGATTGGAAATGGGTTTTCATTTAAACATATTCGCAATGATGGATCGAGGTGCACAAAATGGTGTTACTTCAAAATATTGGAGATCCCTCGGAAGCTATCCATCCATCAGCAATCACTATTACTAATATTTGAGATGTTACAGCGTATCAGTTAGTTTTAATGTCTTATACAGGGTAAGTTAGTTCCATAAACTCCAACTGGATATAGATTTTTTCTTGAAATTTTAAGAATATAACTGCCCAAGTTGGTTTCATTATGTGACGAAATGAAGAATTAACTGTCTTGAACAAATTCATTTCCAACAATATTTCACTAATCACAAACTAATTTATCCATTACAACACTCAGCAACTAACGCTTAATTCATTTCCACTACTTGAATTTCTCATTTAGCCGCTCGATTCACTTTCTGAACTGCCCTCTTTGGTCGGAAAGACGGGCTTGTATCGGTAATGGTCTTTTTCAGAATTCTGTAGTCGGTTTAGTACTAGAATTTTACCGGCGATATCCGACTGCTTCCTTTCGCGGTGATGTCATGTGTTTGTTCCATGATTCGGCCTTCTTACTGGTCAGGGGCGGCTTCAGATTCGTTACAATTAGATTATGATTGCATTCAGCATAAACACAACGACTAACTGTGAATTTTTTGCAACCTTTATGAAATGTTGCGAATTTTGCAAATAATTTTTGACGGTAAAAGGAGATTCATTATGTATTACGTACGTATTGACCAATACTGTGACATTATTCTATTGAGATTTATCTGCAGTAATATTCATTTGAAAACTTCACGAGATCATCGTACTAATTTTTTTTCTGGTTTATTCGGCACACATATATTTTGTAAAGGAATACATGCTCTCTGTGATAAATCACAAAATAACTTGTTTTATACTGGCGTTATTTTTGTAGTTCGATCCGACTCAGATGCACCATCCAATCGTGGATGTTCTGATCAAATTAGAGTTGTAAATTAACACTTGAGGTGAATGACATTTTGCTCCACTGTATTTGGAAAAAAATTTGAAAAGTTTCTTGATGCTGATAGGAGATCATCATGAATAATGAGAAATAAATCTTTCTGTTTTCAACCACTTTCATTTGTAACTGATATCAGTTTGAATATGTCCATATAGGACGAAACTGCAATAACTACAGTTACAAATAAAAGTGGTAAAAAATATAGAAAATTATATATCTCATTTTCCATAATTTACACTGATTTTATGTATTACGATGATTTATTGAAGCCCACAGGTTTTCACCATCAGATTTTTGAATTTTCCTCCTCATTATTGAAAGAATAAATCAAATGAAAGTTGTAGATAATGCAAATGTTTGAGTGTTTCAATTATCCCTATTTTAGTACTAGTTGTACTTTTTTATTGTTACGTTGTTTATCATGGAATTCTGAAATATGTACTCCTTTGTATATTCAAGGTTTTTGGTGCTACACATATAGAGAAAGAAGTGTATCCCACCCTTAATAAAGTCTTGTGAGAAAGACTTATTCTCCTGCGTACTCAATCAAATGATTTGAATAGTGTTGCTTCATTGTTTCTGGAAATTGCTGATTCTTTATCGCATTGAGTTATTCCATGGTGTTCTTTGGTGAACCTGCAATCAATACTTATAACAAATCAGTTGAAACAATAGTTGTTTCCCGTGTAATGAATTGTTCTAACGATGTTCAGTTTCTTTCAAATATTACATAATAAAAGGTTCAATTTTGTACTGTTAGGATATCGTAATTTTTGTTCCAACGAAGATGGTCAAAGTATAAATTGAAAGGGGTATATTTTCCAAAAGAGATATTGATTCTGGGGAGGCAACTTTTTGAGTTTGCACTGCTCCATCTCTATACAAAAGTATACAATCACGTTTATTTTGAATTCGCTTGTGTTTTCTCCTTACTTGGAATGCTGTATGAAGATAGAGAAATAGAAAGTGAAAACTGTTTTTCACCATGGTCATAAAACAGCATAGCATAACAAAGGAATGGGATGGGCAACGATCGGTTTCTAAAACAACTTCTGCAACTTAGTGTAACTCAAATTTGTATATAACTCATTGACATAAAAAAAATCACTACACTTCACTGGTTGCAAAATATATTTCATATAAGCCAGTCACTCAGTTCATTATACACAAATATCGGCCCGGAAGGTGTCACACACAGTATTGAAATAAGTTCTTGAAATTTTTTCAAATAAAAATATTCACAGCAATTTTTGAAAACCTTGGAAATATTTGAAATTGTCTCAACCACTGTAACACTCACCGACACTTACGTTTGTACATCGATGTCCATAAACATCTTTCTTGGTTTGAATTATTTGTCGACCTGTTATATACTTTTTCTGTTTCAGTTCAGATTGGAATGAAACATTTTGTAATGAAAAACACTTTGAGTAGGATTTCCACTCGAATTTTCACAAAACAATTTTGCTCCATAATAGTATCTTTGGGCGTCACAATACAGTCACAGTTTTGTGACGCCCGAAGAAGTGTCCAAGTCTTGTGAACTTCCAAGTGAAAATCTCATATTGAAGTATTTTTTTCAATACTCTATAATGAATTTTCATCAAATATTCGGTCAGTTCTATCATATTTCTTATTGAAGATCATTATTACTGTTGAAAATTATAAATATTCAATAACTTCATTTTCCATCGTCTGTTATATGTTTGTCAAAATTTATTTCTTGACAGCAAAAATAATATGATATTAACGAAGCTGAGTTATTTTGTAAATAACCGTTTCAGTTTTCTGAAACCCGATACTTTAATTGGTGCCTTTCGATTCATTTCATTAATAACAGACACTGAACGATGTTATAATGGCCTATTGAATCTATTTAAATTGTTAATCCGACAATTAAACCCTTGCTAATTTCATCCAGACATGCAACAGGGTTATGTAAATTGAAACCATTAACTATGTATAAAGGAATTTCCGTGTTCGCATATAGAAAATATTTTGCGGCATAAATTGAATTCAAATCCATCGTATATTTCTGCGGTACGTGAGACAGAATGAAATTTGGTAATATACTGTATCGAGACGTTGGCTTCTATATTTATTACAAGCACTTCTGGTGAATTTTTCGCTATTAAAAGAAAATGGGAAAAATAATATGATGCGTGAGTTATTCATTTTGGCTTNCAGCCCAAAATCCCATAAGATAGTAAGGACTCTATCAAAGAAGATTAAACAGTTTTCAACTGGGTAATGTTCAAGAAATCCTTCAAATATTTGAATTTGGATTAAAAAAACCTCTTATTTTTCCTGATATTTGTATTGTTTGCATATTCCACTTCATATGTCAATCGACAATGATTCCTAAATACTTTATTTTATGACCTTCTTCTATTTGAGAGTCTAGTCCTACATTCAAAGGCACAAGATCTGGTAATCCACAAGCATATGACGTGAAAGGAAGATAAGTTGTCTCCTGATAGTTTAATGTTAATTTGTTCCCTTCAAGCCAATTCAATATGTTGGGAAAATCACTCTCTACTTTCTCTTTGAGTTCTTGCGAGGTTGACGCTTTGAACACCACAGCAGTATCATCAGCAAAGCTAATGATTTCACCACTAGTGTCTATGTAGATACTGAACAGTATCCATATGATACTGTTTGTGTTTCACTGAGAATTCCATCAATTTCAACTTTTTATTCTCTACCCAATAAATAGTTTTCAAGAAGGTAGGAATATTTTCATCTAACGATTCATAAATCATCTTCGCCATTCTCAGAATAGCGTCCCCTGTAGATCTGCTCTCTCTAAAGCCATATTGACGATGTGATAAAATATTTAATTTTTTTAAGTGAGAATATAATCTTTTCTTGATGATTTTTTCAATTATTTTCGATAAGTTAGAGATAAGTGTAATGGGCCTCGGGTTTTCCTGCGCCACTGGAATCAATTAAGTCGTCCCGGAGTGCCAATTAATTTTTGTTGTTTCATAATTTCCTGATTAGTATTACTGATAATTTATATTATATTTACTACCCATAAATGGAAAAACTTATCTTTTATTTCAATATTACTTTTCAAAAGGTTATTTGAATTCAGAGGCCAATCCTACATGTAATGATGTTCTCATTGAATTTTTTCAATTGAATTTTTACTTTTTGTGAATTTCCGGAACGGTGGCCGGTTGAGTTGACGTAAGTTTTTTCTTCAATTAATTCAATCGACCGCTAAGTTAAACGGTGGTTTGAGCCCACAGGCCGGACGATCGATTTTCGTCACCTATCCGTGCTATGAATCAGATGTTAAAAATCCTTAGGTTCCACAAGTTTCTACTTTTGTAAAGGCAACAGCTGGTTTATGGAAAAACATATTTTTAACATATTCAAAGGACAGATCTGAGTCTGGAATTTAGTTTATCACAAGTTATTTATGTGTGGTAGCAAATGAACAACAAATAGAAAATAACGATTTATGTGAATAAATAATGGATGTTCATTGAAAATTTTTCATATCTTACTACCAAAAAATGTGGTTTGTAAAAAACAAGGAATACTATGATGAATATACCAATAGCAGAAAATAGTGAATAGAAAATGCATTAGTATAGATTATAACAATAATGAAACTAACTGAATATTTCATGAAACTGAATATTTCAAGGCTCCAAGAGAGATGAATTTAACAATTTTCCTATGAATTTCGAATTATAAAATTGTTCCTCGGGTACCAATGAAACGACGAATGCCTTTTATTTCACCATTAATTTTATATTTCTTTTTGGAGAATTTAATGGTTGGATCATAAATTTTCATTGTGTCAACTTCAGCAGGTTGAAAATCACCTATTTCGAATATTATTGTTGGATACAATGTGAATGTCAATTTTTCAATGCTACCATTGGAAGTTGTACAGTTGACTTCCACATAAATCTAATTTCTCCAGATAATATTGTGGGTATAAGGTGACAAATGGTGTGATGTCTAATGAAGTTGACCAGACGGACACGATCCCAAGAAGTGAGAAAGGGTGTCAGTCCCAGTACAATGTTTACACTGGGTTCTGTCTTGGGATCTGTCTGGTATTCCTCTTAGGTTCACTACACTTGAACTACACTTGAAAACACGTCATATGTTATTGAAATTGCATTTCCACATCCATGGATAAAAAAGGTTTTGGGTTTTTACTTTTTCATGTTTATACAAAAATGGGGTAAACTTACAAAATAAGTTTTAAAACATTATTCCAATATAACTTCTCATAAATACATGTAGATAGTGAAAAAAAAAAGATTTTTCAAAACAGCTACTTCCATACAAATATTAAATTACACGGATGAAACAGCATGAAGCCAGAACCTTTGTTTCCCAAAAACTAGAATGAGTTCACGTGAGTGGTGCTCCAAAAACATTATCCAGGAATTGTTTCAAAAAATAATCAACAGGAGACATCATTGTTAGCAGTTGAAAATTCACACTATGCAGTGTGACAACCATGTAGAGAAAATATTGAGAAGTCTTTCTGAACAAATATTTTCAAAAATGTAGAATAACGTATTTGGAATTAGCTTAAGTCAGCAACATCGCATCGGTAAGGTGCATTTAGAACTTTATTCAGGACATCAAAATGAAAAATGGAGACATATTTTCATGATGAGACCTATTATACATTTTCGTTACTAAAAATGACATGTTTTTCACCACTTGGCGTCATAATGACACATTTCGGTCAGTATGCCATATTGGTATGGCATGGTATCTTGGATACCATAGGGATGTCATACCAGGAATTCAAAGTGGAAAGTAAAGTCGTGTATCAACCCCCAAAACCTCGGCGTGGGGCTATGATACTTGCAGAAACCCTATCGACTTCCGGTGTATTTGTTCATATAGCTGTGATTCAATTCGTTTCCTGTTTTCCTGAAGCCAATATTTTCCAGAATACCTAAGTTTTCCAAATATTCTTCTTCGAAAAATACCTACCTAGTGAGCTCCTAAGTAAGACTACAATCAATTGTAACGTTCTGGTTTATCATAACAATCTTGACGTTACAAAATATTCAATATGACATATCAGCACTCATAATTATATAGAATGATCCAATATTATTCCAATAGTATATATTGATTGATGCAACTAGTTTTTTTCATTTTCATACTTTCAATATTAACTTTTATTGACAAAAAAATTGGAACTTCAATAACATCTGATTATTATATGTTTTCGATAGCAGACTGTGCTACCATATTTATGACTCCAATCAACCTGAACGTTTTCTCTTCTTGTTTGTTTTTTCATATAGTTAGAACGCCTCAGTGCAGGTATTTGTTCTCTCCTTTTATCCAGATGTCTCTTTAAATTTGCCTCTACTTGGGTTACATCAGATAATATCCTTTGTGTTGGTGTTTCTCTAGGTTCATTGTTTCTAGGAATGTATATTGTTTTGTGGAGTACATTTAATGTTAGGTCTTGTTGTGTTTTGATTTGTATTTGTCTCTCTTTAAGTGAATTATGACTTTATGGATGCTTAGGTTCTCACAGATGTTCGAACAGTTTCCTTCATTGACTTGTTTTATGAGTTTGATGTGTTCTGGCGAAAAAAAGTTATGTTTGCTTTGTATGGAGTGTGTTGCGAGGTTTGATTTATATGTTATTGGGTTGTTTCCTGGCTTTGTCTGCAGGTGGCACAGTAGACATCCCACTGAATCAGCTGCAGAAAGAGTTCATGACTTGCTGGAATTATATTTGTTTGGTTGTTATACTCAGACGGTCCACACTGTTCTGAAAAGACCATGACTGGTAGGTACTGATGATGGGGCAACCACCCCGAAATCAATCTATCGGTTGGTCGTATCGACCAACGTGTGAATAAAAGCCACAATTTCATTGAAAAAATATCCAAAATCTTTTTTGGAATTCATTACAGACCATTTTATAGTACAATCACTTATTTACAAAAATCTAAAAAACATATTTCATCATCTGATTTCGAATCCTACAGGTTCACGTTCTTCCATAAGACATTGACACATCTCTTTTCAAGAACGAATTTTTCATTGAATGACTCGACTGGTTTGTTATTGAGCTCAAACTTTTCTCTGATTCACAGTAATCGTTTTTTCTTGTATTTGCCTCTTCTTAATTTTCATGTGAAAGTTGGGAATGAAAATATCGTAGCACGGCGAAAGAAAGTTATTTATGATTTGAAAAACTTTTTTATTCGTTTCAAGCTTATTAATGTAACACAAACCTTCCATTAAAAATTTTTAGAGAAAAAGTAACTTTTAACGAAACAATTGATTTTTAGTGGATGTACTTCATTCTACAAACATATTTATGACTCATTCGCTGAAGAATGTTTCATATTTTTCTATGTTATAGTTATCGTTTATCGACTCGATTACGTTCGACTATAAAGGTTATACTTTTTTTCAAATATTGCAGTTCATATTTGTTATTTATATCAGCTCTGCTACCAGTGAAGCAGTAATGAATTTGAGGGCCATATATAACCTGAATTGAATTATCCATTAGCTGCGGATTCATTATTCTTCAATCAACAATGATGAGGTTTATTAAGCACGTTTTTGTGTCCCAATAAATTAGTACGTATATCAAAAAATTACATCAATTTTCGAAGCGGACCAAGGTGTTTTCAATTGCTACATGAAAATTAGACAGAAGAGAATCGACGAAGATGGGTATAATTGAAAGGGAGAGTTTTGATGAAAGATAATGACAGTTAAGACGAGTTAGGGAAACACTGATTGCAAATTATCGACGCGCGGGTTGCTACCGAACGTCACCATGGTAACGGAACAATAAGTTGAAAGAGGTGACAGAAACCGCTGAGGAGTTAACCTTTGATAGGCTGGTCTGGTTGATGCGGTAAGTGCGGTGTGTTGGTATATAGTACAATCAATCTGTCAAATAATGGCTGAAAAATTACCCGATGGATGAAACTTGGTGAGTCGTTAGAGAATGATGAAAGAAAGCTTACCTAGCGATGGCCACCTGTAACCTGTGATGGTTTTTGAAAAAACTCAAAAATATTCTGAAATGCATTTTTTTCGAAAACTATGCATTTTATGGAAAAATTTATTCGTAGCGCAGTAGTGCTAACGGTAAGTTTATCGGTCCTATTGTTACTTTCTCCGGAAATGTTGGCATTGTTTGACCAAAAGGGCCGACTTTGTCATCTGCCCTTTTCTTCAAGAAACGCACTTTTTTCAGTTGCTATGTGAGTTTCGGAGAGTAGAGACAGCAAAACTTTGCTCTTGTGGAAATGTGTGGAAAAAACATTACTGTTTGTTTCATTTGTGACAAGTATGTTGTGGATGATGTGCGTCACGTGGGTGTCCGAGGTCGGCAGACGTTAACACCAACAGCAATAATTAGAGGTGATTCTGAAATTCAATAACTACTGGAAGACGAGAGCATCCCAGTCCCAGACGTTCACAGCAAATGCTATCGTCCGTACACCCAACACGAACGCGCTGCAAAAAGGATCGAGAAAGAACGAGCATCATCAGGGTATTTTTTAATACTATTTGCTTTATTATATATGCAGTTGATTGCAGTAACGTGCGAGTCATTGAGGTAGAGGATGATGATTTTCTTGATGATGATAAGTTAGAGTTTCTCTCCCAAGTACACACTTTCCTTCAAGATCATCTTCGAATAAAAACAACAATCAACAAAATGATAGACATTCCTGGCAGGCCATGATGAACCGCTCAGTTTCCGACTTCAGCCCACTCGACCTGAGGAAAGCGAAAGTTAGGCGCTTTGATAAGCCAAGGTCTCCAATGTTATTGAAGATGACCACATTGCATTGGCTTATCCTTGTGTTTCCGCAGAGGTTCCTGATATAAGGTGCATGGCCTACCGCGAGGCGCCCAAGTCCCTAATACACTTGCTATCAGCATATCCAGCATATGCGGTCTCGGCCTATATCAATTGACATAACGCGGCCGCAAGAGTGCTATATTACTATCTACAGCATTCTTACGGTATTGACGAGACATTGGTGTTGCCCAACGCTCCAGGGGATATTGAATCCGTTGTGGGAAACGGGAATTTATTGGAACTATCCGTTCCCTACCCTCAGTTCATACTAGCTAATAAGCCTGATGTAGTCCTTCTCGACCACCAGAGTAAGAGAAAACGGATGAAACATCAAGATTTTCTCTTCGAACCCCGCAGACTCTATCCACACAACTGTATCAAGATGGTAGTTCTGATTATTGGAGTCCAGAAATTTTAGTCAGACAGTCGCAGAAGGCTTTCATTCTTGGCTCACTGCGGTTGCTCAGGGCATGTGACTCTCGGATCCAATGATCACTTACCCGCATACTACGCATACGCGCATACTACGGTAGAAAAATTTTAGTAGTAATAGAAAAATAATAGTAATGATAGAAAAACGGAAAAAATATCGAAATTTTCTTTTCGAACTTCACATACTCTATCCGGACCACTCTGTCGGAATGTTTGTTCTGATTATTGGAGTCCTTGGTGGAATGATGTCCTCTCGAATCTCAAAATCATATCGGTTTGACTCACTAAGGCAGAAATCTCACCCTGACAGATGCAGAAATTTTTCATTCTTGGTTCACGGTGCTTGCTCGGGGCACATGATTCTCGGGCTCAGTGATCACCACGGTGTGAGGAGTGCTCGTCGGCTGAAAATGCGGGCGCGCCCTCCGAAAGTATCGGGAGATAGAGTAACAGCGGAAACCTAGGTTTGAAAAAAATAATGATAATGAATTTTTCATAAGGAACATAAACTAGAGAGGTGTTTTATTAATCAGTGAGTATCACACAAGAAAGGTGTCTGAATGATTTTTACTGATTTTCACGTACTTAGGTGTTCTGAAAACTTCAAAGATACTCAAAATTTGGGATTTTCTGTGCTAACTTGAAGTCGTAAAAATAAATAGGAAAAATTGTATTTTCATTACTGTTTTTGAATGTATACAGGCCATAGCTATCAATAATTTCTGAAAAGGGCGAGTTGGTTTATTGTACCAATATTGAAGGTTTGATGGATACACTCGACATCTTATACGACCCAGCACAGTATTTTCCATGCTTCAGATGCTTCAAAAAGAAGCTAAGAAGTAGTTTTGCTTCACAATGGTAATTTCCATTCCGGTCGGTTATTCCATACACCTCAAGGAAACCTACAGGAACCTGAAACTGATTATTTGCAAATCAAAATATAAATGCTACAGTTGGCAAGTGTGCAATGATCATAGGCAAGTTGCTCTGACAACAATCTGTGTATACAAAATTCACTTGTCTCTGGTTCAGTAGAGACCGAGCAAATCACTGGACCAAAAAAATGTTGGCCTCCGAGAGAGCTTACGTTTACGAAAGGAATGTCCTACATAAAACTTTGGTGCCTCCTCGTGAAGTTTTTCTGTAACCAAATTACATGTAACTGGGATTGATAAGGCAATTTGTAGAATCAGTTCCTTCAGAGTTTTCAGGCCTCTCAGAGTTGAAAGAAGATATTTTCAATGGACCAGATATCAGACGGTTTATGACTGATCCATAATTCATCATAACTATAACGGATCCTCAAAGATGTGTTATGACTTGATAGTTATCGCTGAATAATCGCTGTCAGACATAATCTACTTTAATTGTTTTTAGAAGTTATGTATTTAACACAGGTTATATATACTTTAGTATACACAACTATATGCACTATAGTTATCCGAGCTCAGTGAAGCGAGATAGATAGTTTAACGCCTACTCAGTGGGACGAAAATCATACAGTGGCTTGCGCATGCCTACACGTCGCCACAGTATTGGTCGCCACGCCATAAATCAGTTTGTCGTGCAGCTGTATATGTTCCACATCAAAAAATAGGTTTTGTTACGTAACCAGAAATATTGAATGATCAGTTATTCATCTTTCATTTCAAGATAATACCTTCACAATAGTTATTAATAGATAATGGTTCCCAATAGTTGATTTTTATAAAATCTATCTGCAACTTCATCATCGATTATTTGTTGTTGATGATTTGTTGAGTACGATTCACAGAGTTCCAGT
>NW_019294285.1:4959-21386 GCF_000500325.1 Leptinotarsa decemlineata
CGATATCAGGAAGTTCTCAAAATCGAGTTTTTTGTTTGAAATGTTGTTGGCATTCCAAAATACGACCTTAAGAGAACTAGGCAGTGTTGGTTGTCTAGCCATTAACAGGTTCCTGTTAGCACGCTGGTGTTCCCCGTAAACATCTTTTCGCGTACGGGGAACTGGACAAACAGTTTCTTCAGTGGTCCAGAGGTAATATAGTTCAAAATAAATACTTCACCAAGTTGATCTCCGCCGAGATGTCATCGCGGCATCCGCCGTACACTAACCACAAACTTGCAGTCGTACCCAACCGCGTACACCGTCGTGTACTTTTTCTCATATTGGTCTCACAGCATTCAATTTTTGATGTCAGTTGCCTCAACTGCAAGTGTGGTTTATATGACCGCAAGTCGACCACAAAAATGTGGTTGGGTCAACCGCGAAGTGCAGTCAACGTGGCCACAATGTTGTGGTTGCCTCAACTGCAAATATGTGGTCCGTGTACGGCCGGACTAACGCGTTACGCCGCAAGTCTGTCTAGCTTCCCTATTTTCCAAGCATACCTTAGCGAAAGGCAGGTTTCTTCTCTCTCGTCGAACAGACGCTCAGTGTTTAGTGTGCGCTGTGATATAGGCATATATTGTTGACAGTATTATAAAAATCTAAATAGCAAGCATGTAATATTCTTGTATTATGTGAAACGTGGCTTGAAAATGATGATACTAATTTTATGTATGTACATTATTAATATCATTATTTATTCCTGCCAAAGGAAACAATTGGGATATGCTAGCTATGATATATGCAAATATATAAAATAATCAATAGAGAATTTTATTAATAAATAATATACATAAAACTCAAGAAATAACCTAAGGTTTTCTTGAGTTGAACCATTTCGATATTAAATAGTTCAATTTAAATTAGTTTGAATTATCACTTCTGTCGGGAGTCCCGAGACGCACACGTTTTTTTTAATAACGTCAGAAAATAATTACGAATAAATAAATTTCGGTTCTTTTCGAATATAAAACTCATCGAAATTTCCCATATAATTTGAAAAAGCTCTAAAATTAACAATTTCACTTTATTTTCACCGACATTGTATTTCTTACGGTTTCCGATTTTTCCATTCGAAATTCTCAACAACTTGTTTTTTATTGATGTATCACTGATCTGTTTCATCTGATCATTCTGATCTTTATAATGCGAATGCATATTGTGTTTTGCACTTCAAATCTTGAGAAATGAACTACAAAAATCATAAAGTAATAAACAAAGCTGTTTGTCACTTACTCTGTTTGTCTTCAATTTCATTTAGAAATGAATTCAAATTGTTTCTAGGACTATTCACTCATTCATGCAATGAATACTAGTTTTCACTTCTGATAGTTATGTAAACGACCCTCTTATGTGCTTCCTTCGCACACTACGCATGTAGTAAGTACTCTTTGTTGCCGAACGCCATCATCAGTACATCAAGTTAACGAGTGAATTTACTGATGAGATATTGGCTGTTTAAAATTTTACAAACGAGTTTTTGCATGCCAGAACACGATGGTGTTCCCACAGGCGACCTTTTATCGTATGTCACCCATATTTGGAATAACGCAATCGAGAAACATGGAGAGCTGTTACGCTTGATATTTCTAAGGCCTTTAATGTATTGCAGGGTTTGCTGGCCAAACTTCGATGCTATGGTTTGTCGGATCATTTTTGTGTATGGCTCTGCAGCTTCCTGAAAGATCATTTCCTGCAAGTGGCCGTCGATGGATATCTCTCGAATACTTTCATCACCAACGCTGGTGTTCCCCAGGGATCCATATTGTCTCCAACTCTCTTTTTATTGTACATCAACGACTTATTGGAAAAAACCAGTTGTTGAGGTTCAACAACTTGAACTTCACTGTTTAAGAACTTTTCATCTGGAAAACTGCGTTTATTCAAATCCAATGTGAATCGCTACTTTCGCACAGGCACCGCTCTGAGAGCGCCTTGAGGAATTTTCTGTAGTGCTTGTGTTTTGTCCTTGAAAAAATTCCAAATAAAACCCCAGTGCAACGTTCTCACATAGAAATGAGTAATAATTTGGCTAAAAAGTTCGTAGGCTTACATAGACAAAACATTTCTTTGATGAAATTTGATTCAATTGTTTCGACGATAGTTTCGACGATTACATGTTCATCGGCAGTAAATTTTTCTCCAGTGAGCATTCTCTCGAGGTCTGAGAACAGGAAAAAGTGACTGAAAGCCAGATCTGGAGAATACGGTGGATGCGGAAGCAATTCGAAGCCCAGTTCATGCAATTTCGCCAACGTTTTCATTGATTTGTGACATGGTGCATTATTCTGATGAAACAGCACTTTGTCTTCAAATGGGGCCGTTTTTCCGCCATTTTGTCCTGCAAATCCTCCTATACCGGCTATGTGATAGTCCTGTTGTTGGTTTTTCCCTTTTCAAGATAGTTGATGAATATTATAACATGCCCATCCCACAAAAACCTTGTCAGCCGTCTGTATTGTCTTTGCACGCTTTGGAGTCGGTTCACCACGTCCAGTCTACTCATATGACGATCGTTTTGATTCTGGTGTGAATGGATGAAGCCGTGTTCCATCCATTGTCACATATCGATGCATGAAATCGGGTTTTTTATTGTGGAACATCTTCTCAAACACTTCTCAGAATAATCAATTCGTTGTTGTATTTGGTCGATTTTGACCTCGCGCGGCACCCACTTTGAACAGAGCTTTCGAATACCCAAATATTCATGCACGATAAATCGACAAATTGGGAGTATATAAATTAAAGTGTGGAACGTGTCCTAAGGTATACATTGGTCAAACTGGAAGAGCATTTTGGAATCGAATCCAGGAACATCATATGAACTATGTAAATAATAAAATAAGTTCAACATATTCAAATCATCTTTGAGAAGTAAATCATATCTTTAACGATGAGTTCGAAATCCTTCACATAAAGGTTTGAAACTGAATCATTTTGAAGCAAGGAAATTAATGAACTTGAAAATACAAACATTCTAATGAATGACCAACTAGATTTGAATAGATCACCATTATTGAACTTGTTTTCTTAAAAAACCGAGAAAGTATTATTATTGATGTAGAAGTGAGGTAATATGCTACAGGTAATCATAATTGAAGAGGTACCTCAGGTATATGAGAATTGCAGAGGTTTAGGTAATTTGATGGAATTAGTCTCAATTGTAGTTACCTGTGGTATATAAATATTAGCGTAAGAAGCAACTTGTAGTATTCAAATCACTGTTGAAGAAGCTATTGTGTTATCGAAACATGTCATGATATTTCTCTAATAAAGTTTGTAAAGTTTGTTAATGGAAATAGTTAACATTTCGATTTAGAGCGGTAAATATTATACAGTACGAATCATTACATTTTATCTATTCTTGCAAATAATGGATATTCTTGAAAATACTTCTATCAAGAACACGTTTGATATTTCAAATTATCTTTGACATCTGTCGATGAGGTTTGAAAAGAAAATGATTCAGCGAGAGAAAACTACGTAATATATTCAATTTTTTACACTTCTGAAGACGGAGGCAGAACAAGAAGTTGTCTCTTTTTTCTACACCGGTAGGTATAAAGTTCTCTACTGATTTTTTTTACGAATGTGGAAGGTGGAACCCAAAAGGGGTCATGAAAAACACCTGTCATCCAGCAATACACGATAACCTTGTTTCATTATCATTTATTTTTTCCTTAAGAGTAATAATTGAAATAATTCCATATTTCCTTCAAGCAAAAGTATAGTATTTCCAATACCAATTGGAACAAACAGCACAGAGAAGAAATTCCCGCCTCGACATAGGCGTCGACATATTATTTTTCAGTGGTAGTTTTTTAGTTACTTATTACAATCATAGCAATTGATCACCCCATGAAAAAATTATCTCAACTGAATTTTTCCACCATAAGTAATTATGAAAAACTTCGAAATTTAAGGTATTTGATTTCCGAGTCGAAAACTCTAAAATAAAATGAAACCACAAATAATCACACCGAATTCTCGTCAAACATATATTNAAAAACACTAAGATTTTCACAAAAATCGGTTTTGGAACCTCTGGTGTAAAAGTTGAAAACTTTTTCTAGAGATCAATTACCCTAACACCAAACTGATATTTTTGCACTCGACGCGCGTTTTACTAACAAGGTTAGCATCTTCAGGAGAAGCAAATTGATACTGAATCTAAAGACAAGGTTTAGCTGTTTATATACCTAAAGTTTTTTGTTCCGATGTGGACTTTGTTTGTTAAATGATGATTATCCTGATTGATTTTTTGGTAATTAACTAGTGGAACCACTACCTGCAAATTAATTTACCCGCTTTTTAATCTATTGTTGACAAATTAATTTGCAGGTAGTGGTTCCACTAGTTGATTACCGAAAAATCAATAAGGATAATCATTTAACAAACAAAGTCCACATCGGACCAAAAAACTTTAGGTATATAAACAGCTAACCCTTGTCTTTAGATTCGGTATCAATTTGCTTCTCCTGAAGATGCTAACCTTGTTAACGAAACGCGCGTCGAGTGCAAAAATATAAGTTTGGTGTTAGGGTAATTGATCTCTAGTAAAATTTTTCAAAAATCGGTTTGCAAAACCACTCACTACCTCACCTAACCCTACGAACACACGGCACTGATAAAGAAATATTGTGAAACGGACAAAAAATTAGTATTCAGCCAGTCCAGCTAGCCAAGCCTTTATTCCTCAACTACATTTGATATCACGTTTACTAACTATCTGGGCGACTAGGGGCCACAGGCAAGAAATGTTTTTGACTGTACCAGGGACGCTTTGAACATGAAAGCCGTCATAGTTTGCCTAAAGTACACCTTTTTTGCGGAATACTGAAAATAGTATATCATTGAATGAAAAGGTATCCGGTTGATGGGACGATTATGTTTTCTCTGTGTATAGTTCAATTAGTGAGCAGATCAAAGTCGAGGTAACTACCCACTTGATCATGTTGATTCCACTTCTGAGAAATTAATATGAGTCAAGATTACTGTATGTTGATTTCTTCACTCAATATGCCAGAAGCAACGTACAAATACCTTCGTGACTGTTGCAGTATTATTATTTTTGGATTTGCGATACCGTGATTAGCCATTATTTAGGAGCTGATAAAACCTTATTTTCCGAGGTCACATTTAATGATAGTAAATTGTTGTTGATGTTTGAAACGTATATTTATACTTCATTGAATTGATGACTCAGTTGAGATATGTAATCTGAAAGAAAAAAATGGTATTTTATGTTCAATTTCTATGAATATTTTTTATACAGTGGGTTTATTTTAAACTCATCCCAGTAAACATTTCAGAGTCAGAAAACGATTTGTAAAATTGATTCAACAGAATTTTTGTATATTTTCTGTGTCATTTGTGATTTTACTGAACTTTTTAAAGGTACATTTGAGAGTATATATCATATTTATTTGCAAATACTCATTTCCAGCGTTATGAGAATAATGATGTAAAATATTTTATTTCAAATTCAGTTATTATTATGTTTAATTTAGAGACCATCTTCCATCTCTACGAAACCTCTTGCAATTTTTTGTATTGTACCAAACGATGCTGGAAGTCTGTTCAGTGACGCTTCTCTTGAAAAAATCATATGGTGTTAGGTCAGGACAGAAGGGTGGCTGATTTTAACACCAAGATGTTATGCTTGAACAAAAACGAGGCAATTGTGGATATTCTTGAAAGATCCACAGACCTCATTCCACTTCATTGCGGCTTTTTTTTTCTATCGACATCAGAGCTTTCCGTGAATTTGAACTCATCATTTGGAAGTTGAAGGCGGAGAAATCTCAATTGGTGATTTTCCAGCTATAAATACTACTACCAAATATTCTTAATTTTGTTCTTGAAACTTCTAATCATTGGGAAATCAATTTATGTGAGTAGGTACTACAACCACGCTTGAAATTTGTAAATATGTTCATTTCAATTGCTCGATTTTCGTGTATTTTGCACATATTTTCTGAACTATGACGTTTATGACAAAGAGAAGGTCCTTTTTTGTTTGTCTTTTTTTTTTATGAACAGAAAACGTTCCATTAGTTTTTTCGAAGTTTTTTCAGCTTCAGTATGTCTCTCATTAAATTTTAGTTTCTGCAATAATTCACGAACTATAATAATAAAAATGTGATGAAATATTTTTGTGGTATCATCTCAGTTGTTGAGCAGTGTTCATTTTGGAATTCGGTGTTCTTTACGGAGAACATTCAATATCCAAAAATCTTATATCGGTGGATAGAGAATAATAATATACTTTCATGTGAGCTATCGCATGAAAGTACCGTCATTCTATTTGCAAATAATTTAATATAGACTGATCAATCGACGGCTGTTGGGAGGGGAGGGAGAAATTATTTTTGAAAAATGTCATTTCAAAATTGAAGTTTCATGCAAATTAAATGATTGGAACGAGAAAATAACTTTTTAAAAAGAATTTATAAATTTTTTTACTCCTCAATTGTCGTCCAACCCCAATCATGCCAAATGGAACCCCCTGTATACTAATAGCGACCCATAGAACGGTACGGTCCTCGGTCTCTTCTCGATCTATTTGCCGTTCTCGAAGTGCCCTAACGACATAAGACGATCTCACCGAAGGACCTTCCTCGAAATTCGACGTACCTGAGGGGTTGCTTTTGAGGGACGACGACCCAAACTGCTTCACCCTCCCTATCTACCCCGATGCCCGGTTCGGTAGTTTTAGTGTATCCGGTAACGTTCGGCGTGGTAGACGCAAAAGGGCTCTCTTCCATCTTTGTATATAGTTGTATAATAGTTTTGTAGATATCGATTTGTTTATATTGTACACAATTCGCTTCTAACTCTGTAAATTTATTGTTGTGTATCGTCGATCGTTAACGGAAAGTTTTTTAACGACGGGAAAATCGGGGAGAGAAAAGAGAAAGTTTGGTTTGTGTTTTCGTTTTACGGTGGTTGTTTTTCGAAGGAAAGTCGCAACTTGTTGAGTATCCTTAAAGCTATTACAAAAGGGGAGTTTACAATGGTTAGTATTGTTTTTATTGAATTTATTTTGATATTTTACTGCTGGATTTTTGTTCACACGAGCCTGGTTTATAGGATATAATAGTGCACTTCAGTCGCACTCTTGATGAACAAGCATAAGAAAAATGGCGTTTACAACTCATGACCGTAAATTTGCAGTTCTTGTGTCTTGGCAAACTATGAACATTGATAATTCATTAATAGTTAGTCTATAGAAGTGTTTCTGAATACTTGAATACGAATATAATAATTTGACAAAACGTAAAGGTCAGTTTTGTACTGAGAATTTTAATCGAAATTCAAAAGTAAAAACAATTTTGGGTGTTTAAAAAAAAGTATATTAATTATTAATGCGAGTGTTCCATATTGTTGTTACTCACTGTATACATATAAAGATTTTTGTGATTTGTGCTATCAAATCATACAACTTTGAATGTTCGAAATAAATCCTTAATTTTTCACTTTATAACGACTCAAATATGTACGCCTTTGGAACAGCCCGTTGAAAATTATTCATTACCCATCTGCTTAAGGAAATAGACTAGACTAGTTACTCACTTATTAAAGGAGGATTTATATCGTGTAAATAGTTTTCCAATTACTACATTATTTGTGACCCTTATTTTGAACATCATAATGGGTATTGTAAACTACAGCTTGGTCAAAACTAGGAAGAGACTCTCCCCCACACACCACAAACTCCTAATAAACGCGCATCTTCGGGGAGGTCCTAAGCCGAGACTTGGAAGTCGCTTCCTAGATTTGACAAGCTTTACGTATCCTTAAAAGTTGGACATATGCCATAGCGGACTTTTGCAGACCTGCGAAAGAGGAACCATGTGTAGCGAATTATTTTGTTAAATCTCAAAATTGTTTAGGCAATTCACACAAGACATTAAATAAGTCATGCACGTAAACCTTCCTCTACAATTACTCCACCTATTGGTGAAAGCCGTAGGAACAGACGTTCGGTAACTTGTGTTTATCGCGTTCAGACAGACAGACACGGCTTCAAATGATAAGAAGGCCATTACTGCTGGCTGAAAAAGCAATATGCTTACCCAGTTTATCAACGATCTGGAATGTGGGCTTATCAAAATGCATAAAAGTTGTGAGATATGGACTTTGAGGTTATGCGAACATTGGAAAATATGTTAACCTAGTATGAATTATAGAAATTTTTGGCAATGATAATAACTTTTTTTCATTTTGCGCAACAAAATTGTACATTGTCCACAGAATTGATTTTTGTTTATAGGTGTCATTTCAAGTTTTGTCTTGTTTAAAATTGACTAATGGAAAGTAGGTACAATTATTCGACTTTTATTTGAAATTTTCCTTCCTATAACTTCGGGAAAGACCTGTAAGGAATTATTACTGGCACCTTCAGGGTTGTAGAGTTATTGTATACAAAGACAATTTGCATCTGTAATCATTTCGGAGTTCCCATTTCCTGGTGTTAGGAGAAAGACAATTTGCATTCATAATCAGCAGAAGTACATAATTTATCCGTATAATACATTTATCAACTATCTTGTAAATGCCAGTTATATATTACACGTACGTTGTGTTATGCTAGAAAAAATATTTAGGAGTTTTTTATATGACGAGTTAGACCTTAATAATTCAACATGAAAAAATTCTAGTAATCCATATGGGCTCAAGTTTCAAATAATTCTGATAAGCCCACTCTTTTATCTAGAAGACTAGATCAAAACCATTTCAAAAACAACTTTTTGTAGCTCATGACAACTATAACTTTTAACGCAACAGTGATTCTATTATAGTTTTATAATAACGTTGATGATTTTTTAAATACTCCTATTATTATATCTATTTTATGAGATGGCTTCTTTTCAGATACGATAAAACATCCTATTTTTTGTAGCTAGTGACTATCACGATGATTAATAGAGTTATGTAAACATAACTCTATATATTTTTTGTATAATATTATAGTAAACTTCTATTCAGTCTATTTCCCTCTCTGTCGCTCTCTTTATATCTCTCTTCCTTTCTCTTTATTTCTCTCTTCCTTTCTCTGTATCTCTCTTCCTTTCTCTGTATCTCTCTCTCTTGCCTCTTATAGACATGAATCGGCAGTGTGATTCAACTTTCGCGAAATGCAATCAAAGATATATACTAGTGGAGGTAATTAATGTATGGTTTTCCAAGATTGACCTTGAATTTTTCCATTGGATACTGCCCATTGAAACACTTTGAATCTATCTACACCATTTCACATTATATTAGATGTGATCGCTCTCACATTGGTGAAAAGCGACAATAATGTTTTCAAGTATTCTTTTTACCGTCTAAGCAATACGTAATGTGCTAAGGAATATTGACATGAAATGCGTGGACGCGCATATGTTTTGTAAACTAATAGAGTTATAATTTTTTGGGAGAAAACGTGATCGGTAGCTGGTCGGTTCGACGTGGGTGCTTTGTTCACTCAGTCAACCGACCCCCGTGTTGGTCGGTGGTTCAAGCCGTAGTTTCAACGATCGATTTTCACTTGCTATTGTCCAATCCGTGTTAGGAATCACACGTTAAAAGGTAAGACCTCGTTAGTCCTTAGTTCGCACAAGTTTCGACTTTTGAGAGTTGTCGTTCGTAGGGGTGCGACAGCTGGTTAACGGAAAATAGATAAATATATAGATAGATTTAAAGTTATCCATACATGTGTCAAAGAAAATTTCATCACACTTGAAAAAAAGTTATAAAATGACGCAAGTATCATTCATTTTGTAACGAATAGATCTAGCAGGTTTGGAACCTCTGGCGTGAAATGAATCTATTGAATACACTTTTTTCGCGCCGTCTTTCGACGCACGTTTCACTAACTAAGTTTGCAACATCAGGAGGTGACTGGAATATTGTTATTTCACTTATTATTATTATTATTATCAAAGAAAGATCTTTGTCCTGTTTGTTTCATTTTCAATCGGGCCTCTTGAGCGATTTATCCAGTGCGTCGCTCGAGACTGCGAAACACCTTCTCTGAAGCTTCCTTCGAAATAATTTAGGCTAATCCGCCAATAAATTATTTCGTCTCCGACAGCAATCTTGCCAACGTTGAACATTAGCTGAATAATTAAACGCCGAATCGTTCACGCCATTCGGGGGAGGAAGGAAATCCACGTCGAAGCCAGTTTTCTTCTCCGTTTAGGTCTCCTTGGTAATTTAAATTCGACGCGAGAGTGTTAACTATTCCAGCCGAATGAATTTTCGATGCTCGTAGGTTCTCCTGTGAAATGGCGTTCCTGTGTTTTGGAGAAAACTGATTTTTGTGCAGATGCACAAGCAGAGCAGAAAAATCCTTACATTGTTTCTGGACCAATGCCTGTGCCGAAGTAGCGATTTTAATTTTATTTCAAGTTTATATCATTCTTTATTCGATTTTCCTCAGGTATCTCATTTCTGTAGCCTATTGTTTTATTCGTATTCTTGTCTAAAAACTTCCATGATTGACTACCATAGATTAGGGATGATCTAACAACGTTTTTTTATATAATTCGGTATTTTATCTTTTTTGGTACTTTCCAGTTTCTCTTTTATCTCGTCCATCCTCAACGTGATCTAAAGTTTTTTCTTTAGTTCTATTTTATGTTTCTTTTTTCTGTGAATATCACCATTGTATTTATATCTATGTTTATCTTCTTAGTACATTCTTTGATTTTATTGTAGCGGAGGCTCTGGTCTGCTTTTACGAGTTCTATTAATATCATAGTCTGCGGATTGTAGTTCCTGTACTATTATGACTGTTGCCATCATCCAGTTCTCCCGACTGACATGATCTTGCATTTTTGTTCATTTCCTTTTAATAACATCATCTATATTGATTGAGAACAATACTGGATCAGTACACATCCGTGGATATTGTCATTTCTATCAATTTTAACAGATGTCTTAGAAATTTTCAAGGCTCTCAGAAGTTGTTATTCCAAGAATGATATGAAATTATTATTTTTAGTTTTATTTAGAAGTGTTATTGACAAGTTCGATAAATCCTTCACTAAATTTCATTCAAACCAAGTAACATTTCAAGAAAAAAAATCCCTATATTATTTTGTGATTTGATACCCTTTTCGATTAAGGGGAAGAGAAAATCATAATAACTAAATAGGGGTACTTTGGAATTAAATTTCATTTATGTCTTTTTCGAAATACACAGAATTCTCTTCCTATAACATTGACCGATAAAGCTAATTGATTAGTACTATAGTAGTAATGGTTGTAGACCAGAATTACTTTCTGATAAGAAAATTGAATCGATCTTCAGGAAATGTAGTTACGTTTAAGTATTTCTAGATGTGTTCGACTATTTTGGAATCAGTTTAATTTTGTTATATGAATTGAAGAAAATCCTCGATGAACTTTTTAGTGCTGTTACATTTCCATTTGTCCTCATTCGGAATCCACTAATTATCGAAGAACCATGTAAGAAAATCTCCGTATAAGTTACATTTAGTCCACGAATAGAAAAGTTTCATGATATCGTTATTTCCAGTGGAATCATTGAAACAATTTTGCGTAGAACGATTGGCAGCTGACGTCATCTGCCCTAGCCGCGATCATCACTAAAAAATACTTGTTAATGTCAGCCATCGTAATGAACCCGGTAATGAATGAAATACGAGACACGAGTGGTGCAAATAACTGCCAAACTTGAAATTGGTGCTAAGACAATTGAGCGATTATGAACATGTTTGGGTACCATGACGTCACACGCGGGACGAATTTTTCTTGCAGTCTTAACTTCAACCGCCCATAGTTTCTTCATTTGTAGAGATATTTTGATAATTTATTCTATTCCACGTACATTTTTATAATTACTATACAGTGCATTTCTTTAATGTCCCCCCTTTTATTTTTTGAATTGATTGGCGCCATCTGGGAAAAAAATTAAATGAAAAGGAGGTCTTCTGACACATCATTTTGAAGCTCCTGACGAATACTTCACAACTCTAGAATATGAAGTCAATATCTTCACCTACTACAAAATGTCGGAACATTTAATAATTTCCTGAAGACAAACACATTAATATCGATATTTCTAGAAATATNGTATATTGTAAAACTGAAAACTTCTCCATTGACTCAGAACGCTATCGATACACGAATTCAATGCATCTTTGTGGAAAGGATCATAATTTGTACGTTCATCTTGTATGTAATGTGTCGGAATTGTCTTTATCGGAAAATTCGTATATATCCTGTTTTCTCAATGTCTGGATGAAATGCAAAGCAATTTTTGCCGATCTTGCTCGAGCGATTCAACGAAAAACAACTTTATCAGATCCATCCTTTACTTTGAATAACAAACTTTTATGCCCTGTAATGAATAAGGTTAAGTTGAAAATATTTTTTTTCGAACTTTCTCTTCTATCGCATAAACTTTCTAACTAGAATCGCTTCTTTTCGTATATTCCTTGAATTCGTTTCCACGGTGAAGTATATTGCGGTAAGACGACTCCGGAGAACGTGGAGCGTGAACTTTCTATAACCGACTGTACATCGAGGAAAAGGGTAGGTATTATGAGGGTGTAACAGAACTCCGATGGGGCTTCATTCAGATGACTCATACATCCTTGGAAATCCCGCGGGACTGATGTCGTTCGGCGATCGAGGGCTTGTAGCTATTTAATGTGGGGGGTGGTTGTGGGGTGTGACAGCTGCTCCCTGGCTCTCCGAAATGAAAAGTTTTCTTGAAAGATTTTTTTTCGGCACGATGTAACATTGGTCCCTTTTGACGTCCTCTCAATGAATTCGATATAAATTTGACTGAATAAAGTGGAACATATTAGGGAAAGAAAGATAACTGAAGAATTTTTTGTTAAAAGCTCACTTTTTTTCTACACTACATTAGTTATCGATATCTTTCGCAATGAATCGCAAACATTTTTGTAGCATCTTTTTCTTCTTTGAGTGAAAAACGGAGACAAAACAGTTGCTTTATGCGTTCGATCATCGAGAATTTTTGTGTGGATGATAACTTGTATTCGGTACATCGAAAAGAGGTATCACTATTGTTCGAAATTTATTTATTGTGAAATGTCGTTTTCACAACTAATAAACTGCGAGCATTTGGCAATTCAACTATTTTATTCTCGCTAAATAAGTAAGACGAAAATGTAGCATAAACTACAGAATAGGGCCCTGAAAATGATTATAACTAATATGAAATTTTGAGTGTACGATACATTTATAATGTTTATGTAAATCCATAAATGATTTGCTGTTGAAATATCCCAAACTTAGAATTTTTAAGCAACCATCATTCATACCATTCAAGGAATTTGAGTGATATTCAATTCGGAAGATACAAAAAAATATTTGGAAACTTTCATAGATAAGTAAAAAGAAATCAACTTCAAAAAAACTGCAGAAATATGTTGATCATGTACATACTCTTTCTTCTCCCAGATACAAACTGGAAGAAAAGGTGTTTTTGTGTAATTCAATGTTCATGTGAAAACAGTGTTTTTCGAAGGGTTCTTTTCTTCCATTCTTCTGAAAAAAACTTTGTGCATGATCCACACATTTATGCAAAGAGTTTTATTCTGTAATTAATTTCTTCCTTTCTTCGGACCTTTGGCCACATTTTCTGTTTCAAAATGGAGAAGTAGAAAGCGAAATCCCTTTTTCCAAAAAATTAGTCTCATCTGAAAAATGTCTTCCTCAATTTCAGTTTTGGATAAAATAAATGCTTGCAAAAATAATATAAAGCATCTACGGGTGATGACTACTCTCAAATAAACGTAATTATTAATTGTTATGAATTGTCAAATCTTACATAATAATTTTATTTCATACCTTTAAAGCTTTAATAGGTACTATTTCGTTTTGAAGTAACATTTTTATGAATTTTAACCTCAAATTGCGATTGAAATATGTAATTTAAAGTAATGTTATTACAGAATAATCAATAGTTCTGACGAGTTTTATGAAATTCATACCTTTTAGGGGATTTCTTTAATATAAGCTATTCTTAGATTAGGTTGTTCCGAGCAGTACCCATATCTGTTTATCTTTATGTCTATAGACTCATTTCGGATGCACAAATTGATGACGTACTGTATTTCATACAATTAATATTCGTATAACAATAGTGTTACTTGGAATCGGTTAAGTACCTACCTATATAGCAAGAATTTGAAAGTAAAATTTACCTGAACACTAAATAATGTCTTTGTTTGTTACCTGTTCATGAATAATTTACATTGTACCATTCCTTCATCCATCACTTTTCTCATCATAGTTTTGGGAATTATGAGGCTAGAAGAGAGGAACCTATAAGTTTCTCTGTTTCTATCTCAAACTTCGTGAATTTTTTTCCGAAATGTATGTGATTTCTTTTACGCTCATTCATGCCAGTTTCTAAGTTATTTGTCAAATAATAATGACTCACTGTGAATCAATAAGGATTGAAAATACATTCAATGAGTACGATTTTCTAAAGTAATCAAGAGCAATTACTATTATTGAGTATTAGGCGTACCCAAGGTTCGGTTTTTGGAGCCGAAAATATTGAACTGTCTCATTGGGTTTCACTCCCTGATGATGATTCATTTGAAGGAAAAGTACCCATGCTCCTGAAAAAAATAGAAAGAATTTTTGAACGTATGAATCTGGTTCAAAATTTGTATAAATGAAGACAAATCACAAAATTTATGACACCTGTCACAAAATATACATTGCTTTATCCACATCACACATTGGAAATAATAAATCGTCATTATATTGCTTTTTAAGTAGATAACAAGCCGAATTGGTGATATTACATCTCAATTTCGAGAGAAAGTATCATCTACTTCATTTTCCTATAGTAAATTAGACAAGTAATGAGTTTTCTAACATTTAAAAATGTTTCATTTCCATTTATCCCGATTCATCTCCAAAATTTTCGTATTTGTGATGCTCAATCAATATTTATTCTGCAAATTTTACAAATTCAGGACACATGCTGTTGTAGGACACAGAGATCATTAAATAATATAACTGGATTTTTTTCCCAAGAAACACGTGTCGAGGTGTTAAAAATAACGATTTGGTGTTGGGAAAAAACTCCAGTAATATTTATTACTTACTACACCAAAGCTTCCAAACAGTGCATCACAAGTACAGAGATCATTGTTCATGATAATAACTTTTACGTGTAGCCTTTTCTAGAACTCAAAAGAATTATTGTACTGAGCGGCGTTTCATAGAAATCCAAACGCGAACTGCTTCATTTTTTCAATTCGTTAAAACATTTAACGTGGTGCATGTGCAATTGAAAAATATTACTCACAGCTGGATCGTTAATTGTGGCGCTTGCATTTATAAATCGAGAAATTTAGAATGGACTATAAATGAAGTAGCGAGTCATGAATGCGTTATTGAAATTCTTGTTTGTGTTCAAATTAGCGCATAGCAGCTAGTAATTGTTTCGTTACATTAAGAACAAATTATTGTTCAGCTTGAAGTTGTGAAAATAACTTCCAATTTCATATAATTTCCTTAATCCTCTTTGAGTACAGACTCTGCCTCCTGATTAATAACGTGATTTCATTATTTCTATACGGGATCAAAAAATATTTCGAATATTTTTGCGACAACCACGAATATATACTTTTTTGCATAGAATTGTAAATCTTATGCCTCCGAACGTTGTTGAAGTAGTTCTTGAATATTAATAATCCGCATGTAGCCCTCGATATGTTGTGTTCGGTTAGGTCAAAAGTGAGTTGGTTAATTCGAACCTCCACCGCAGCCCTCGATATGTGTTTGGTGTTCTTTGAATCTAATGTTCGAATCTCATTTTGCTTGATCAACCTATTTTCTCAATATCGAAAACGAATTCTCTCTGCATTCTGCAATTTCACTTTCAACTGCCTGAACACACACGTCATATCTTATTTCGCATGGAATGTTGAATGCAACGAACTAGAAGTCGTGAATATTCCAAATTGTTTACGAAATCGTATTTGCGTAACTTTTTCCAGACGACGAAACTTGAGAAAAAGAACTCCACTGAAAAGTAAATCGTAAAACGATCTGTCATCGTAGGGTCGCGACTCGGGATGTAGTCTTCTCGAGTAATTGAATTTCCAGCATTCTTGTTGGAAAGTAAGAACGACGCAAGTCGCATTAGGCAAATTGAGTTGCTATTCGGATAAATTGAAGTAATTGGAAATGCAGCTGAGAATTGATTCGTCTTTCAAGACTATTTGATTTCGATAGATTGTTTAGATGCTATTTTATGTACCGTGTGTGTCCTTTAAAGTTGAAAATTATGAGTTGATCTTTTCTAATGTTCAAAAAATTTAATCAACCATAATTCTAACAATAAAAAAGAACATTTTCCCCCAGCCGAACTTTTT
>NW_019294286.1:1002-41389 GCF_000500325.1 Leptinotarsa decemlineata
CGAAGACGATTGTAGATACCAACAATCGAAACGTCGTGAACTAACGTGACTTGGAATCTCTACACTTTTTTAATTTTTATTATTTTCTTTTTGCATTCCTTTAATTTTTATTTATTCAATTATTATATTTTTACTTGTAGGTTACTTCACTATCATTTCATTTCAGGTTTATTGTTGCTTAATATAATTGTTATTTTCAACTATTCTTTTTTAATTATTCTTTTTTACTTGTTTCAGGGATTTCAAATCATTTCATATAGTAGACAATGGAAGTCCGGACTAGTGAAATTCATCACAAAACATTGTCAATCACCTTCAAACAGTACTCGTGGAATTTAATGTTTACCACGATACTTGTGGTGCGCTTCAATAGTATCGTTTTGGCAGCCACCAGTATTTGTATCATTTCAAAACAGTGCTGTGAAGTGTTGAGAATCATTTATCGACTCACAGTTCAGTGGCTACTTATCGTTCACTTGGGTTGGTAGGCCTGTTGGCCGCACTGTATTATCATTATCATTGTTTTTCAATGAGACTGCAAAGAAACAGCATGCAACACTTCGAGATCTCCTTTGATACAAACTGAACTTGAAAATACAGTTGTGAAAGTTATATAGATGAAACCCCAAGACCTATAATTATAGGAATAAATGAACAGCGTGAATATAAATAAAGAGAAGACAGATAAGAGAATCGGGAATGACAGCTTATTTTAAGATCAACTGGTGATCACGCAACAAAATGGAATGAGACAAAAATTGTATCCAATGAACCTCATTGAAAAAACAAAAAGATTTAATAAAGTGCAGGTAACGAGCGTATTTCAAATAGCTTTGTGGAAATGGATCGTACCTGGTGGCCATTACTAAGGCAAGAAGTTATTAACAGAAATATGAACCTGAACTGAATTATGAGAAAACATCCTGTTCAAAATCTGTTTTTCCGTTAACCAGCTGTCGTACCCCTACGAACGACAACCCTCAGAAGTCGAAACTTGTGCGAGCTAAGGATTAACGAGGTCTTGCCTTTTAACGTGTGATTCCTAACACCGGTTGGACGTTAGCAAGTGAAAATCGATCATTCAGACTGGGGCTTGAATCCCCAACCAACACGACACCCACGTCGAACCGCCTGACTACCAACCGACCGTTGTGGCATATAGACATTTCATTCTTTCGATTTGTTTGAAAAAAATGCTGTTTTCCATCGATTATTGAGTCTGTAGGCTAATCAATCGATCAATCATGAAGTCAAGAGTGTCCCTGTCAAATCGTGTCACATTTAATGTTGACAAATGCTTCAGTATGTCAATTACTAGGAAAAAACTACGGAATGATTTTCAGTATGAGATAAACAATGAATATTTATCCAAGAAGACAGAATGTAGGGATTTGGCAGTTCCGTTGAATGAAAAACTCACTTTTGAGAGCATATAGAGCTTATAAAATGCTTGGCTTCATTATTAGGAACTCATTCAAATTCACAAAAATATCCACATTACTTACACTTTATAATGCATTTGTCTGTAGTATACTGGAATATGGTGCAATAATATGNGCAGCGAATGAAAAATTCCAAAAAAATATATGTCACGGGCGTCAGTTAGAGCTTTCTAATGACAAAAAATAAGATTTCAAAATTATCAATGACATTTTTTTTAATTAATTCATGGTTGTTCAAAGTTACCCCACAGTAGGAGTTTATTTGAACGCCTATAATGAAAGCATGTGATTTAAATGTTACCTCTCAGATAAGATTTCTTTGAACACCTCAAAACTGGAAACACCTTGATTTTGAGCAAAAAAATGTTATGCAACAGAAATACACAATTTACCTAAGATAAAGTATTTTATTATTCACAAACAGTATAAGGCACTCATTGTAACAAAACAAACATGAATAAACAGCAGTATTCTTCAAAATATATCTCATATAAACGGAACTAAACTAATATTTGGCAATAATTGTACTTTTGAAAAAAACGGAGGTACTCAGAAAACAATGCATCTAAACCATCATCTATTGCAAACTTTTCAAATATGGGCGAAGATGATTTGCATCAAACAAAAAGGCATCTCTCCTGTCTATCTGGGGGTCTCGCAGAGCTGTTAATAATTCAGAGATGGGTATAACTCCCTCGTCGGGTACTTGAGACCAGAAAAACTTATAATTAATTTTGGGCGACATTCTTAAAAATGAAATTTCAACATTTTGGTTTTCTAAGTCATCCATAGAAATAACTTTTTCTACATAGTGATGGACTGAAGCATTCATTTACTTTAAACTGGACCAAATAAAATTTATCTAGTTTTATATCTCCAACATATTCTGAGGGTGCTTCATCTATATTGAACGCGTTCAAAGTAACCCCGAAAACGATATCTAAGCACATTGTTCTGATAAAAATTTATGAAAAAAGAGTGTGTTGAAATATCTCAAATTTCTTCAATATGGCTTTGCTATGATAATGTATTGTAGCAAATATATTTAGTGAACATGTAGTGTAAATACTTAACACTACGGCAACAAAAGTTAGCAGACCTCATCGAACATCAGTTTTGTAGGTAAGAAATGACATGCCAGGGTTGCCAACTTCTCAAAAAGTATTTGAATAGCAGTGTTGCAATACCATTCCTAAATGTGTGACGAATTTAGTGGTGACAACTAGATGTCGCTAAACCTAATGGTTATTTCACAATGAGTCAATATAACAAAATTTATATTTTGTTCAAAGTAGCCACGTGGTTCAAAGTAACCCCGTTTCACGATACATATTTTATTGAAAAGCGACGCTGACAGATTTATTTATGTTTTAGATTTTATGAATGCGATACTATCACGTGAGGCAAGAGTGTCCCAAATAATATTCTAAACCTTGGAAAATAACGTTCTCATAAAAATGTTCGGTACTTTTCTGTAATAAAACTAATTTTAGTATTCATCTGATTCAGATGAGAAACAGTGTGTTCAACTGAAAATTCCACACCTGTAATTTTGAACAAATCAAACTACGTTATTTTGAAAAATTAGCATGTCAAAGGAGGTATTTTAGTGGAATTGTTTTCTCGTGGGATACCCAACAGCGAATTATATATTTACAATGACAGACCATTTTGGGCAGATTGGTTTTTATTTGTTCACACAATATTTTGTTTTGATACATTTCAATTACAAAGCTAAGATGTTTTCTATATTCTTTGGACACCTCCTCTCTTCTTAATGCAGGACTTTGTAACGTGAAAAGTTGACTTTTATCAACAATCCAAAGCACTTGTTACGAAATGTGTCATTTAATTGTGGAAATCATAAAATACATGTGTACAATTTCAGAGTTCCAATCTAGTAAACATCAGCTATTTTATTTTCTTGATAACTCTGTATTCCATTGCATAGTTGATGTAGTCTGGGGAAGAGAAAAAGAAACGAATTATTATTAATGAAATAAAATTCTCAAAAAGAAGGAATGCTCAATGAATACTTCATACAAATTTCGTCAACGTGTACGTCACGGCGCAAAGGACGAGTTTGTGTTAATACTTCTGGTCGGAGGTCAACCTGAAAGGATTTTGGGTGACGGTTTTGTCGGTTTTACTGGCAATATCTTTTATTGCAACGAAACACGAGTTTTTTTGATGTTTTGAACCACCATTTTCTACCACTCATGTAAAATTGAAGAATATACTATTTTCTATCTTGAAATGGTATTCCCATACAACTGCAATGAGTAGAAATTACTTAGTTACTGTTCAGTCCCTCCTGTTCTCTTAACTATCTTCTGGTGATCACTCTATGAAATCAAACACTCTCGTTTATTTCTCACGTCCACTCTCGCTTGCTATTCTATAATGAATGAATCTTGAATCATCCCCAACAAAGAGAACTGAGTTATATAATCTCATAACGTTCATAGACGTGCATTTATTTCTCACTTCCGTTATTGGTATTCTCACAATATTTCAGTACACTACAGTTACTCAGTTACAGTAACTCAACAATCAAGTCGACCACACATTTTATGTTTCCCTGGTGACTTGATTAAGAAAATAATCTACATTGTTGAGAATGGAAAAATACATTTTGAAAATATTTGATTTTCCACCACAATTCGGTGTGGAATTTCCTTACCGAATACCACGCGAGGTCAAATCAATATCCGGAAATTATTTCTGGCTCATGAATATGTTTAGAAATTTTTCAAAATATTAATGAGCTAGAAAAAAATTCCAGAAATAATTTAACCTCTAGTGGTATTACTAGTGAAAATTCATCCCCAGATAGTATGAATGATGTCATTGGGAACATGTTTCAAAGCATTTTTCACNTCTAGTAGTATTACTAGTGAAAATTCATCCCCAGATAGTATGAATGATGTCATTGGGAACGTGTTTCAAAGCATTTTTCACTTATCTTTGAGGATAGTTGTTATGCCTTGACTTTTTTCTTCATACCCAAGCAATCTAATAAAAATTTCAATTTATATTCCCAATTAATGCATAGGTTCACTTAAAATTATCCTGTCAATATAATAATGATGAACTTTTACAAAAAATCTCATTTTGAAATGCAGTAATTGAAGAAATACAGTAGACTAACAATATGAAAGAATAACAACTGTCATATATTTTTAATATACGATCAAAATAAAATATACCTTGCTTAGGTTAGGTTAGGTCAAAAGTGAGTGATTATACTTAGCCGCTCCAACGTGTATCATATGCTTTTGCCGAGTGTTTTCATCATGAATATTACTATTGAGAATGAAGTCATTCCTGTTAGTGAAAACATAAACTGACAACTCATAAATATATAAACCAACCAGAGTTAAAATTTCATGTGTAATGAAAATGCTTCTGCATGAATATTGTTGAGGAACGTTGAACAAACAGCGTAGGAGAGCTTTTTGTTGGATAAATACATTTTTGCTCATTGCAAAGTTGCCCCACAGACATGCACCATAGAGCAACCTGGATTCCACCTGGGCATGGTAAACATCCATAAGTTGGTTTATGTTGAGGACATTTCTCAAGGTAATGAAAAAACAGACTATTGAGCTCAATTTTCAAACTAGTTGATCACAGTGCTCATTCCAACAAAGACTCTCATCCATTTGAATGCCTAGGAATTTAACCGCATCATGGGTGTTTCTCAAAATAGAGTCAATAACAATCACTAAATATCATCGGTTTTATTCTGATAGTTGTGAAAGCGGATTAACTGAGTTCTTCCTATTGAAAAACAGGTAGTGACTTGAAATAGTTTGAAACTAAATCCAGAGTAGATTCACATTTTCGTATTACTACATCAGTCGCTTTGGCAGATACCGCCATACTAATATCATCTGCATAGGCAGTTACTGCAGAATATGATATTTTTCTGTCTGTATTTCTGTATCTGTAGACTAGGGAGGGTGAGTGTAGGCCCACAGCACTTAGGCCACATGTGACTCATTGTACATCCTCCCGAGGAGTTGCCCTCCTAAGTCATCGTCCATCCTGTCCTTTCCAGGGAGGTGAACAGGTAACTGGGAGATATCTCCTTTATATCGTGTAGGCCAAGACTTGCCGAAGACACACTCTCTTTGGCAACCTTGAGGGGTCTCACGGTGGCCTCCGCGAAGGTTTTGGAAGGTGCAGCGACATTACTGTCGCTGTCTTTAGCTGTTTAAAAGCGTCTCTACATGAATCTCGGTACCCTAGCTTAGCTATTAATCTAACAGCATATTTCTGGAAGAGAAATATCCTTTTGACAGAAGCACGCATACCCCCGTTAAGAATACCATATCAAAGGTATGAATGGAAGTTACCATGGTACAATGGTAAGAGTATACTCCTGTCGTTGGACTCCTGTCCATTCCAGGAAGGTGGATAGGTCACTTGGAGATATCTTTATATCGGTAGGTGTAGGCCAAGACTCAACGAACACACACTCTCTTGTTGACGATAACTCAGGGCACTCGTATATGACATGCCTGACAGTCTCATCTTCCTGTTCACACATCCTGCATAGAGGTGTGTCCACTAACCCCATATTATGAAGGTGTTTCCTTAGTTGATGGTGGTCAGTCAGAAATCCTACTCTTAAGCGTAGATTTTTCCTGGTCATCGCCAGATATTTCTTCGGCGCCAGCTTCCCAGGGTCGCCCAGTGTGATCTTGGCAAGATTTCATCCCATCCCTTTAGAGATTGAGCATGGGTGTAACATTTGGCTGGTTCCGCAATTCTCGAAGTCATCAGGCCGTAGGTGCCGCTGAGTCCTAAAATTCTCAGTCCATCCGCTTCCTTGGCTAAAGAGTCGGCAATGCGATTACCTTTACTCCTGTCGTGCCTTCTAACCCACCTCAGGATAATGTTATTATCTACCGAGGCTTTGGCTAAATCTTGGTGACACTCTTGTACTAGCCCTGAGGTTACACATTGCCTGTTCAAGGCTGATAGGGCTTGTCTGCTGTCAGTGCAGATTGTTGCCAGTGCAGATGTTTTTGCCAGAAATTCCTTTCCTCGTTATTTCTTTCGTGGCGATTGAGATTCTAGCCATTCTGTCTATATTATTGATATATAATAGAAATATGAGTGTCCCAAGTATAGATCCCTGGGGTACTCCTAGCTTGACCGTCCTCATTTCTGATGTTGAAAACGAGTAAACATCACTTTTTCCAAATTTGAGCGAGACACACTGCATTCTGTTGCTGAGAAAAGATGAAACGAATGAATGTGAATTTTCTCTTATTCCATAACGATTAACACTGTCAAAAGCCCTGCTCAAGTCACATAGAACTACAGCGAGACACTCGCCTGAGTCAAAAAATTCAATCGAGTCATCGTAGAAAGATAGTTGGGCACTATGAGTTGATTTACCACACCGGAAACCAAGCCGTATTGGAGTCAGAATATTGTGTGATCCGATAAAATCACTCAGGTGTTCTAAAAATGCATACTCAAAAAAATTTGGAGGAATAGTAACTAGTCTGAAATTTTCTAATGTTGATAATTTTCAATTTTTCTGAATAGGAGTTACTTTACCCACCTTCAGCTGCGATAAGAAGATGCCGTTTGAAAATGGTAGATTCACTAAAAAAGTTACCGGTTCTATGATATTATTTAATATTTTTCAACCAAGAAGACAGGTACCTGTTTGGTTTCAAGTTTCGAAGGGTAAATGAACGCCTTAGAGTGAGCCAATCATGGAAGATTTTGCCAGAAGTCTTTAAATCTTCTTGCCATCCAGGTGTTCAATGTTTGTGTGACAAAACCTAAAGCAATGTCAATGACAGATTCTGGTCTGATGAAGCTGCTTGCAACACCCTCCTTTGGGAGGGAGTCAGCAACCTCAAAGCCTTACAGATCAATGTGGCCAAGAATGAGTTTTAATTTTATTGTTCAAGCTGTTCCATTGTAAAATACCGTTTAACTTTCATTATTGTTTTTGGATAGATAGTTATTAATAAATCTGTTGCATCTCAATAAAAACAGGGGAAATTTCAACTTTCAGATACAAATGAAAAAAAACCTCCCGAAAGAAATACTTTCACACAAACATTGAATTACATGAAAAAAAACTTTCGAAACAACTACTTTCATATGAACGTTGAATTATACATAAACACTTTTTCCTGTTCACTTTGTATATTACAAATATTCGTTGTGGAATTGAATCAGATATCATCCATTGGAACGCTACACATTATTTTACATAAAAGAGTTACGATATAACATTCCACTTACATAGAACAATATCATCTTCAATGGTGAATTTCGTAGTTCCAGATTGAGACACTTGTCTCATTACCTCGTCAGCACGGTTCAGAATAGAATTACAAGATGAAGCATTTAATTCATTTTCAATAAATTGATGGATGTAGCCGTTACTACGTGGAAGGAAATCATAATGAAGAAAAGAAAATTGAAACTTTTTATGTTGTTTACCACTTTTATTTGTAACTAACGTTACTGCAGTTTCGTTCTATAAGGACATTTTCAAACATTGAACTAACAATGGTTCATTACATTAGCCTTCATTTAGCACCCCTCTAGGTAATAATAGGAGTACTTAGCTTGATTGAGTACCTGGATTTACAATATACAATGAGGATGTACTAATTTGAAAGCTGGTGAGTAAACTAAATCGATTTGAGCATTTAACAGGTTGCACCTACAATGTTTATGCTTGTGAATTTCCAAGTATTCTAATAATTGAGTTTGTAATCCTTCTTTGCATAGTGAAAAATGTCCATATCGTTTAGATTCGGGAACTTGTGGTTGTATGACAAGGAATGGTTTGAGAACGTCGAATCATTTTTTCCTAGTCTGATGGACCTTTCATGTTCATCATACCGTTTTTGGAAATTTCAACCCCATTGTCCCACATAATCACTATTACACTCCGGACACTATAAACTACAGATTTCTCCAACTTGTCCACCTTATCTTTGGCATTGAAAAGGAAATCAAATAACCTGGCATGTGGTCTGAATGCCACTTCCACATTGTTTTCTCTGAAGAAACTCGCAATTATCTCTGTTCTTTATCCAAAATATATTAGAGTTACCCATTTCTTGATTTGTGGTTGCTTGACCTGACGGTATATTAATCTGTAAGTGAATTTACGGTTTTGTTTTCTGACTAACTTCTGGATAGTAACTGCGTTGAAACCATTATTATGACCTATCTGTGTAATTATATCAATTTCCCTAGCTAGATTGTTAGCAGACAAAGACAGTGAGAATACTCTTTGCAACATTGCAACAATGACGTATATCATAAACTTGTCTACTGAAAATGGAATTTTTCCGGATAGTCTAAAACTAGCAAAAGTAACACCAATTTATAAAAAAGGGGATAGAAACCTCTATGAAAACTACAGGGAAATTAGCTTACTCTCAAGTATTTCCAAGATTTTTGAACTAAATTTAAAAAATCAATTAATGTCTTTCTTCACAACAAATAACCTTTTTTCAGAAAACCAACACGGTTTCACAAAGAACAAAAGTACAGAAACAGCACTTTATGAGTTCAATGAGCATGTGGTTAATGCACTTGATGGTAAATTCCATATTTGCGGATTGTTCATAGACTTCTCCAGAGCTTTCGATTGCGTTAATCATGACCTGCTATTAGGGAAATTGGAAAGATATGGTGTAAGAGGAGTTGCCCTAGATTTAATGAAATCCTACCTGGAAAATAGAGGGCAACGTGTCAGTGTTGGAAACACTCTCAGTCAGTTGGCAACCATTAGGCAGGGTGTCCCACAGGGATCAATCCTTGGACCTATACTATTTTTGATATATGCAAATGACCTGATGAAATATTTTCAAGGATTGTCAACTATTCACACAGTAGCGTATGCAGATGACACAAATTTCATAGTGAAGGAAATTGATGTAACGACCCTACAGGAAAGAACCCAGGATGTANACCCCCCGGTCAAACAATCAGAAATCAAGAAATTGGTAAATGAACAGAGATAATTGCGGGTTTCTTCAGGAAAAACAATGTGGAAGTGGCATTCAGACCACATGCCAGGGGTTAACTGATTTCCTTTTCAATGCCACAGGTGGCCAAGTTGGAGAAATCTAAAGTTTATAAGCTTAAGTGTCCGGAGTGTGATAGTGTTTATGTGGGACAATGTGGTCGAAATTTCCAAAAACGGTATGCTGAACATGTAAGGTCCTTCAGACTGGATAAAAATGATTCGACATTTTCAAACAATTCCTTGGCATGCAACAATAATTTCCAGAATCTAAACGATACGGAAATTTTGCACTATGTAAAGAAGGGTTACAAACTCAATTGCGGGTGCAACCTGTTAAATGATCAAATCGATTTAGCTTACTCACCGGTTTTCAAATTAGCTCATCCGCATTGTAAATTCAGGTACTCAATCAAGCTAAGTACTTCTATTATTACCTACAGGGGTGCTATATAAAGGCTAATGTAATGAACCATTGTTAGTTTAATGTATAAGTTGGAAAATGTCCTTATAGGACGACACTGCAGTAACGTTAGTTACAAATAAAAGTGGTAAAAAACATAGAAAGTTTCAATTCTCTCTTCTTCAATTGATTTTCGTATAATTCAATGTTTATATGGAAGTATTTGTTCCGGAAGTAATTTTTTGGTTCGTTTCATTTTATGTTCATGTGAAAGTACTTTTCGAGGGCTTTCAATTCCAGTTTGTATTTAAAAGTCACTTCTATACATGTTCTACACATCTTTGAGAAGCCAAAAACATTTCTATCCGATGGTAATAATGTTTTGTTGAATGTTTCACTTTGAGCTATTGCGTCTAAAGCTTGAAGGTCTGAGTGATTTTCTCTCGGTTCAATCGTCTCTTCATGACTCTTAACTTCCTAACATTTAATTCATGCGGATATGACAAGTTACTGACTAATTAGACTTTTCAGAGGCTCATATTACGCAATAACTTCTTGGGGTGAACTTTTCAGTTTCACCTTTATTACACTTCAGCAAATTCTCTATTGATTCAGCTTTGTTTATTTTTCAGATTGTGTAAGACTAGAGACCCAATTAACAATGAACTGTAATACCTACGAGTATTTATGAAGACAGACTTCAAATAATTTCGAAAAAACAAGACGGTATTCTTAGTATTTCGTTAGCAATGGTTACTTATACAGAAAACAATTTCCATTACAAAAATACAGTTGCAGCGATAAATGACTCATGAGTGAGTTAATATTCCTTGACGTTTGTTAGATCATTAATACAATTGTCGGCTGAATATATATAACAATTCAGAAAAACAAAAGAACAGTTAATTAGAAGCGCTGCTGAGTCACTAGTATCTTTTAAAATCAGAATTGACTCTGAACCCCATTACCTACATAGTCATTAAGTTCATATTGCAATGAGCAACTGTTGCACGTGAAAATGGAATTATTATCTATTATGTACAATTACAGTTTTCAGTATTATCAGTATTTGTTAGTGCAACGCGAAGCGAATGGATTTGTGTATTGTTGTACAGATAAATCTTCCAACATCAACTTGGTGATATTTCAATATGCTCCAAGTAAATTTTATTCAACTACCGTGAAACGGGGTTACTTTGAACGGTTTTTTGTTTTAAATCTATATATCTCAAGTAAGGCAGCGAATGAAAAATTCCAAAAAAATATATGTCACGGGCGTCAGTTAGAGCTTTCTAATGACAAAAAATAAGATTTCAAAATTATCAATGACATTTTTTTTAATTAATTCATGGTTGTTCAAAGTTACCCCACAGTAGGAGTTTATTTGAACGCCTATAATGAAAGCATGTGATTTAAATGTAACCTCTCAGATAAGATTTCTTTGAACACCTCAAAACTGGAAACACCTTGATTTTGAGCAAAAAAATGTTATGCAACAGAAATACACAATTTACCTACAAAAGCCCTGCTTAAGTCACATAGAACTACAGCGGGACACTCGCCTGAGTCAATAAATTCAATCAAGTCATCGTAGAAAAATAGTTGGGCACTTTGAGTTGATTTACCACAACGGAAACCAAGTCGTATTAGAGTCAGAATATTGTGTGATCCGATAAAATCACTCAGGCGTTCTAAAAATACATACTCAAAAATCTTCGAGAAAGTTGGAGGAATATTAACTGATTTGTGAATTTTCTAATGTTGATAATTTTTTATTTTTCTTGAATAGGAGTTACTTTACCCACCTTCAGCTGCGATGGGAAGATGCCGTTTGAAAATGATAGTTTCACCAAAAAGGTTAACGGTTCTATGATAGGTACCTGTTTGGTTTCCAGCTTCGAAGGGTGAATGAATACCTAGGAGTGAGCCAATCCTAGAAGAGTCTGCCAGAATACTTTAAATGTTCTTGACATCCAGGAGTTCAATATTCATGTAGCAAACTGCCAATTACAGGTTCTGGTCCGATGAAGCTAATTGCAGCACCCTCCTTTGCAAGAGAGTCAGAGCAGCCTCATTGCCTTCCAGACCAGTGTGGCCAGAAATGAGTTTTAATTTTATTATTAAAGCTGTTTCATCATGAAATACTGTATAACTTTCATTGTTGTTTTTGAGTAGATAGTTATGAATAATTATATTCCATCTCAATAAAAAAGAAGGAAATTTCCGAAGGAAGGAAAACAGTAACTAAGTTCAACTTTTTACTTTGTAAATCATGCATACAACTTACTTTCAGACACAAATGAAAGAAAAACTCTCGAAACAAATACTTTCACATAAACATTGAATTACAAGAAACAACTACTTTCATATGAACATTGAATTATACATTAACACTTTTTCCTATTTAGTTTGTATATTACAAATATTCGTTATGGAACTGAATCAGGTATCATTCATAGGTACGCTACACTATATTTTACATAAAAGAGTTACGATATAAAATTCCATTCACATAAAACACTATCATCTTCAATGATGGACTTCGAAGTTTCAGATCAAGACACTTGTCTCAATACCTCGTCAGCACGGTTCTGGATAGCACTACAAGATGAAGCACTACATTCATTTTCGTATAACTGTAACGATATTTTCGTTACTGTCATTTCATTGTATTCATGACACGATAAAATGTGACATCTATGAATTCCATGTAACCGGTATTGGCAAGTGTTCCTCCTAGCATAAGTCATCTTTGGTTCACTAGTAACGTGAAGATAGGTAATGAGAGAAGATGAAGAAGGAAAATTTTAATATAGGAAGGAGTCTCTCCGAGAGTTGAGAAGGTAGAGCTCTCTATCTGGGTTCTTTTTGTTTGTTTTTTTATGTGAAAGTAATGATGCTGATTCTGAAAAATCTGNAATGTTTCACTTTGAGCTATTGCGTCTAAAGCTTGAAGGTCTGAGTGATTTTCTCTCGGTTCAATCGTCTCTTCATGACTCTTAACTTCCTAACATCACATTCAAACGTCACTGAATACAAAGTCCCATTTCTGAAAAATCAAATGGTTTTCCTTGTGAGTTTCAATTCATCTGTAAATATCAATATACACATTAGTCACAGATTAACAATCAACAACGAATAATGTTGTGCTGTCTAAGAAACACTCGAATGACCCAAGTTACGCAACTACCGCTTGTCACGCTGTGCATGGAAGCGTAGGATTTGACAATGTACATTAATTCATTCTTTGTACTGCGTATCTACATCTGCAATTCACAAAGCGTTAGATAACGTCCATTAGCGAGTACTGAAATCGATGTCGATTGATTGAAGGTTCTGGTTCTGAGAAGTAAATCAAAAGTAGACTGCAATGGAAGTCATTCAGAGGGATCCATTGTTCGACTTATTTCTTCCGCTTGGTTTTTAGTCTGAGCAACTATTTTCTATGCACCTTCACCAAAAATTATGACACAGGTGTCATTCATCAAGTAAAAAAGAAATAAGTGAAGTGTTAAAATGGGATATCGCAAATATCCAAAATATGACAAAAGATCCTTGGAGAAAAATATATTTGCCCGCCGAAAAAACTATTTCATCGTCTATCGTAGTAGTGTCAATTAAGTTCCATGGCCTACCGCCCCGGATTTTCTTTTCTTCAAATCCGGCTGTGGAAGCCTATATTTTTATACCTATTATATATTTGACTGATACCAATGGAAGAAAATATAATTCGTCATTCAGTCGAATAAATAAAAAATAATCAGATGAAATTTTTTCCTACAATTCGTTTATTATTTACCTATGCTTCTGTTTAGTAAAGGATTTTCAAAATTTGGCGCGTTTCGGACCTTCCCTTAAACTTTCTGGGCAAAAATGCGAATCGGATGACACCTTGGTCGTAATTTTTGGACAGGGCTGAAAAATGTCACCAAAAAGAGCTAAATCGAGTACATGTGAACCAGACTACATGACAGATATTAGTAATATGGCAACTTAAAGAAAAAAGTGAAATCGGCTCCTTCAAAGCAACATGTGTATGAAAGAGCTGGGCCGGCTCTTTCGAAGCCTCCACGAGTGGCTCTTTCAAAACATTTTGTCATTTAAGTTGTAACCTCAAAATACAGCTATTTCGCGTAAACTTTATGACATCAATATTATCGTGAAATAATGCTAAATATATGCCTAATAATACAACATATCAATGTTATCAACTTATGCTGCACTTTTCTTTGTAAAACAAATTGAGTGAACGCAAAAAAAATTACTTTTTGGTCCTAAAATCTTTGATGTGGTCTACCGACGTCATTCGTTTTCGCAGAACTGTCAAATGTTTGTGGATGACAGCTATTCAGCGTTGCCATACAAACATTAAAATCAAATTATGGTAAGATTTTGGTAAGTGGTAGAAAATCACATCGACGCTTTCAAAGCCTGGCTCTTTCAAACAGACTCTCCCCTAATTTGTTTTTTCGAAACACAGACCAAATCAATATCAAGTTGGCGAATAATTATGCTAATTGCTTTGTGGATGCAAATCCGTATAAAATAAAAAAACACAGTTTAGCATAATGTAAAATACTCTGCACAAAGAAATAATTTTATCACATAAAAATACGGAATCTAGATAAAGTTCAAAAGCCTTTGGCATCGCGTCTCATTGTTATGTTCAGAATTCAAACAACACGAACACACTCATAGAATATTTGAATAATTCCTCAATAATTGTTGAAAGCAAGATCTTTCATGCATTAAGTTAATTCAGATTTCTTTGTTTCTATGTCTGAAACTAGTCCGAACTGAAGATGCAGTTACAACGAAGATGATAATATTCCACTAACAATTATTTTCAACATGATTTATTTTTGTTTCATTTCTGATAGTATTATGACCGATAAAATGTTTGTACGATCATTGCTTGGTACGAATTTGTTTTTACGGAATCCGAAGATATAATTTCAATGGAAATTTCTCACAGATAAGTTATTTTTAATGACATTGAGATTATCGCCAGTAACGCCGTCTTCTATAATTATTACTACATAGAGTGGTCTGGATATCATCATTGTTTATATTATCTCTCACATTTATTTATAAACATAGAAAACGCCAGAAGTACTTTCCACAAAAGTTCAAACAGTTTTTTCAATACTTTTATTCCATTACAAGACTAACTGTGTGTTAATCAAGGAATTTAGTTAATAAATTGATGAATGTAGCCGTTACTACCTGGTGGGAAATCATAATGAAAAATATGTTTATGTTTAAAATATGGTTTTTTTTGCGTTAACCAGCTATCGCACCCCTACGAACGAGGTCTTACCTTTTATTCCTAACACGAAAACAAGAGAATTGAAACTTTCTATGTTTTTGACCACTTTTATTTGTAACTGACGTTACATCAGTTTCATTCTATAAGGACATTTTCAAACTTACACATCAAACTAACAATGATTGTTTACATTAGCCCTTATATAACAATTGATGTAGGTGATGATTGAGGTTCTTGGATTGATTGAGTACCTGAATTTTATTTACTAGTGACAATGTGGATGTGCTAATTTGAAAACCGGTGGGTAAACTGAATCTGTTTAAAAGAAAATCGGTTTTTCCGACGACAACTCACAAAAGTCGAAACGTGTTGAGTGAGTGAACAAAGCACCCACGTCGAACCGACCGGCTACCGTCCGATTTGATTATTTAACAGGTTGCATCCGCAATGTTTATGCTTGTGATCTTCCAAGGATTCCAAATAATTGAGTTTACAACCCTTTCTTGCATAGTGCAAAATTTCCGTATCGTTTAGATTCGGGAACTTGTGGTTGTATGCCAAGGAATGGTTTAAAAACGTTGAATCATTTTTACCTAGTCTGAAGGGTCGTTCATGTTCAGCATATCGTTTTTGAAAATTTCGACCACATTGTCACACATAAACACTATTATAGTATTTCCAATACCAATTGGAACAGCACAGATGAGGAATTCCCTCCTCGACATAGCCGTCGGCATATTATTTTTCAGTGGTAGTTTTTCAGTTACTTATTCTTACAATCATAGCAATTGATCACCCCATGGGAAAGTTATCTCAACATCATGGGTAATTATGAAAAACTTTGAAATTTAAGGTAGCTGATTTCCGAGTCGAAAATTCTAAAATACAATGAAAACACAAATAATCACATCAAATTCTCGTCAAACATATATTTACAAAATACTAGAGGCCAACAAAATTGCTAGAAAAATAAAAATTCTTCTTCGCTATATTCGGATGAGGTGGAATCATCATCGGGTTGAATAACGATCGGATTTATGGAACTTTGCACATAATATTTGTTCTTTTCTTTGCAGGTAGTGGTACCACTACCTGCAAAATATTTTGTCAACAATAGATTAAAAAGTGGACAAATTAATTTGCAGGTAGTGGTTCCACTAGTTAATTACCGAAAAATCAATTAGGATAATCATCATTTAACAAACAAAGTCCACATCGTACCAAAAAACTTTAGGTATATAAACAGCTAACCCTTGTCTTTAGAGTCAGTATCAATTTGCTTCTCCTGAAGATGCTAACCTTGTTAGCGAAACGCGCGTCGAGTGCAAAAATATCAGTTTGGTGTTAAGGTAATTGATCTCTAGAAAAAGTTTTCAAAATTCGGTTTGCAAAACCACTCACTACCTCACCTAACCCCACGAACACACGGCACTGATAAATAAATATCGTGAAACGGACAAAAAATCAGTATTCAGTCAGTCCAGCTAGCCGAGCCTACATTCCTCAACTACGTTTGATAGCACGTTTACTAACAATCTGGGCGACTAGGGGCCACAGGCAAGAAATGTTTATGACTGTAATCTTTTTTTTTTGCTGTTCCAATTGGGAATACACTTCGGACACTCAACAGATTTACCAACTTGTCCACTTCATCTCTGGCATTGAAACGGAAATCAGATAACCTGGCATGAGGTCTGAATGCCACCAATGCATGACATTTATTAATAATCTCAATAGCAACACTCAGTTCATACTCGAAACAGAGAAAGAGAAATAGATAAATTTCTAAGACCTGACCATTACACACAATCAGAATGAATTTGCGATCAACGTTTTCAGAAAACCTAGCTTACCATCCTAAGTGATTCTTTACATCCAGACAGTCATAAATTAGCAGCCTACAGTCGATGTTGCACAGAGCATTCTCACTGTCTTTGTCTGCTAACAATCTAGCTAGGGAAATTGATATAATTACACAGATAGGCCATAATAAAGGTTTCAACGCAGATACAATCCAGAAGTTAGTCAAAGAACAAAGCAGTAAATTCACTTGCAGATTAATATACAAACTCTCCTCTTGAATGATTGAATACTGAGCCGAGTGAGGTCAGCTGGTAAATGGTTGTACAACTTGAGGTCCAGCGAATTTCGTATAGACATTTCTAGTTTATTCAGCAGTTGTCTAAGTTTATCTGCATTTCTTGTGGGATAATTATGATAGTCTGATTGGGTGGAAAATATACTTTTTTTTTTGTGGATCTCAGACAAAGTGTAAAAGATGAAGAGAGGTTGGCAATGGGTTGACAAGAATACAATATCTAACTCAAACTGACTGTATTCCAAACGTTTTGTCTGCTACTGCGACTCAGTCGACATATTACCTTCGTTCTTGTAGTGAACTCATAACAACTGAAGGTATCTGCCGCAATAGCAGGCGAAACGCTTGGTAGGGAAGAGGTGGGGAATCACACGCAGCGGGCAATGGTACGCATGGCCCTCTATGACCAAGCAACCGTTGAATGTCGGTGATAATTGGATAGACTCATGGCAAACACGTATTTCAACAACTCTGTTGCAGTACATTTCAGTTCTACGCTTTTGTTCGTTTGATATAGGCCATTTTTAGTTTTCGGTATTTTTGTTATAGCATTTGTGCGTGATTCAAGTAAAGGTGAGTATTACAATTTTATTTCAAAGTTGCTCTATTTTCTTTATGAATGAAATGGCCCCTACTGAACCAAATGTCGTATATATTTCGTGGCAATATCGACCAATAATTTGTTCAAATAGCTCATAAGACAAATGGCGTAAATCGGATAATGATACACGGTTGCGTACTATTACCCTCATTGGCGTACCATTACCCGCATAATACTGAAACCATCAGTACATGTGTTTCAGCTGCTTATATTGTTGTTTCAGATGCGTAACAAGTACGCGAGAAAAACAAATATCGCTGGTTGCACCGAGGAGACTTTACAGAAAGCTCTTGAGGCAATAGATTCTGGTAGAAAAATTCGAGAGGTTGCCAGATCATTCAACATTCACGAGGCAACACTGACAGCGTGCAGAAAGAACAACAATAGATCTGGTCCAAGACTACGAAGAAATTTCTTCGAAAAATAAAGCCAGAAAAAAATTAAATCTATTTTCCGAAATTTCTGTTTTCTTGGATATCTCCGGATATACTCGGAATTTCAGAACTTTTTCGATGTCATATTATAAGTCAGGTAAATGCGCAACTCTGCCCCAATTCAATTATTTTGTATCTCTCATAGTTTCCGAGATCCCAATGGTAAGGATCGAATTTGAAACACCTTGTATAGAGGATATAATCAATATCACCAGATGATTATTTTACTACATGACACTACGATTCTTTATGGCAGTTATCAGGGTTTTCCTGGAGTTTGACGTTTGGTATTGAATCTAGATTGTAAACTACTACAATATGATGTTTGGAATATACTATCTTTAGGCAGTTCTTGAAAAAGTAACGTTAAAAAGAAAGGAGTTATGAGAGTTGTGAAAAGAATAAATTTTCAAAAACTTTCATTATTTTAATCCATACTGACAAAATGGTCATTTTATTTTCAGTAAAAACATAGTTTTGTGTTCGTTGAACTACAATTGCTAAAGCTTTTGCAAATATTGTGTTTCCCAAGACAACGTTAGCGTTGCAGCACTCAGACCCCTCTTTCCCAGTGGGCACTTTGGGCAAGTGCCCAGGTCCCCTCAGATCAAATACAAAATCCCTAGTTCCTGATATATCGCCAAAGGATAACCAATATTTATTAGATACCAAAAAACTTATATAATTCGAAGAAATCGAACCTAAATTACTGACTACAATACCAACTTACCAGCTTTTACATGCGCGAAGCAATTCTACTCTTGCCCAAAAAGTAGGATCTCCGACTTCAGCATGCTTACATAAATTCAAATATATAATGGTATACAAAGCACATACACATTTTAAACAAAAATCATCAGTAGTACACTCATCAGTGTGACTCGCTACATTTAAATTGAGCGAACGAAGCGAAGTATGAAGCTGTAAGTTTGAATTATAGTCCGGGAGCCGGCGACAAAATCACTGTCAAAACTTATTTACCGCCGTATTGGTAGATTTAGCTGTTTTCATCGAGTAAGAAAGGTACATGATAATGCCGAGGTCGGTTAGCGGGACATAGATCCAAAAGATGGTAATAAACATGTAACTTTTTCTACTGCACTTGTCAAATATTATTCACCTGGAAACTTATTCTGCAGGTAGTTTTTCATGAATAATTAATGATAAAATGTTTCTCACACCTGGCAAGCAGAACAAAATTGATCTTACAGGTAGACAATCATGTAATATTTCACGAGGGTGGTGACAAACCTGATTCACTCTGAAATTTATATGAGACTCAAGTTTAGACTATAAATAAGAAGAAAAAAAATTCTCACGGCTTGAACGCGGACCAAACCAGTTCTTACATCGACCTGAAACTAAAAATTGAGAGCGCGCGCAATGCACTTTTGCCGTGGTGCGCACAAGGTGGTTTTTCTTTGATACTGTTTCCAAAATGAATATGTCTCAGATGAATATGGAAAAAATAGACAATGAGCAGTATAATCATTTCATATACTGTAAAAAGCTGATCATTTTTATTGAAAGAATATGTAATTATTGAATTAAATTGTTTCAATTTCTCCTTCACTATCAGAATCTTCTGATGAGGAGTTGAAGTCGGTGTCTGAATCTAACTCCAAGTCACCACAATTGATCAATATTTGGTAAGAGTTGGCGAGGAATAACTTTCAATAACAATACAGACCTTAATTTTCTTCGATTTCCACAACGATGTCATCGATACTTATCGGCATTTGATCTCCTTCAAACCATTTGAAGGAGCATATGCCCGCCTCTATTTCCCATCCGAAATCTTTCATCAGATCGGTTATTTCCTGTCTGTAAGCATTCCGCCAAATGTTCGCAATATAGATCGTTCGAAAAATATGTTGCTTTAACGCCGCTTTGCTTGGAGGTAGGACTGATCCGTCGAAATTCTTTGAAATGATTTTGAAATTCTCGTCTTCATTAAACTTGTAAGTCTTGCAAAAAGCCGCAACTCTCGCCTCATTTATGCATTGAATCTTACAAAATCCATACATTTTACATACAAATTCTTCAAACACTGCGATATTCAAGTCAGCTGTGTTACAAAATATGTCAATGAATTTATTATTTTTTTCTAGCTGTTTGAATGGTCGGTTTTTACCTTTTCGGAAAAAAGAAGGGATAAAATCACAGCCAGTTAGAGCATGGAGAGCAGGTAGCGCTTAACATAAATATTTTCCTAATTCTTTAAATAAATTGTTGACATCAACAAATCGCTGCTTTTTTGCTACTCCGACGTGCATGTGGATTTTACCCTCTTCTTTTACGTGAACCATATTGCTTAGCATTATAACTAAGACATCTGTATCCGAACATCTTATGGTCACATTCGCCTTTTCTGTAAGTTGACAGATATGAAAAACTATTTTTGTGTCTGCCTCTTCATGCAGAGGACAAGATAACTCATCAACTTCAGTCATCCATAGTTTCGTCCATACTTTCAATACGATAGCATTTATCATAAACACTGCTAAATCATTTGGTGACCAATCTGTAGTGCGCGCGCTCTCAGTTTTTAGTTTCAGGTCGATGTAAGAACTGTTTTGGTCCACGTTCAAGCCGTAAACATTTTTTTTCTTCTTATTTATAGTCTAAACTTGAGTCTCATACAAATTTCAGAGTGAATAAGATTTGTCACCATTCTCGTGAAATATATGTTTGACTACCTGTAAAAACAATTTTGTCCCACTTACCAGGTGTAAGAAACATTTTGTCATTAATTATTCATAAAAAACTACCTGCATAATGAGTTTCGAGGTGAACATTTGACACACCACCCGCTTTTTAATTTCACTCCCCCGCAGGCGTTGTCCCACCCTCCAGGTGTAAGAAATGACTTTTCTTCATCAGAAAAATGTACAACTTTTTTTCGGGCTCTACTCGTCGATGAAATATANGTTCTGTACGATATAATGTCATGTATTTATGTAGCTCCATATCTCAATAAATATTTGTTCTACTGTGCGTCGTGTTGCTTACCGGCATTTGGTAATGATAGTGTTAATGAACGCACTGTTTGACGTTGGTTTGCCAAAATCCTTTCCGGAGATTTTAGCCTTAAAGATGAGTCTCGAAGTGGTCGACCTACAGTAATCCAGGACGAGGATTTGAGAACTCTGGTGGAGAATGACCTATCATAAACGGTGTGTGGAATGGCGTCAGCTCCCATGCGGTTTCTGATGGTTTAAAACGTATGGAAATGTCGGAAAGTTCGAAATGTGGGTGTCCCATGATTGGAACGATTGACGACAATTGTCACGTTTCGAGGTCTGCTCTTTTTTTGGTTTTGCGCAACTGAAACGATCATTTTTTGGTTCGGATTGTCACGTGTGATGATAAGTGGATCCTCTACGACATTAGGAGACGTTCAGGACAATGTTACTTTCTACAACCGGGCCTAACCATCACAGCAAAGTCCTATTGTGAGGAAATGGACGAAATGTACCACAAATGGCGTCAACCGATGACAGAAGAAGTCCGATGCTGCTAAACGACAACGCACGCCCGCGCCTTTTACAAATCACAAATTCGGAAGTTGAACGAATTGAGAGCGCAAGTTCCCCCTCACCCACCATACTCCCCAGACCTCTCGCCAACGGACTATTATTTTTTCAAGCACTTGGATAACTTTCTCACCGGTTGAACCTCCGCTAATCAGGACCAGGCAAAAACGGCCTTCGTCGACTTCATCGAATCCCGAGCACGCGTTATCAAAAGTGAACTGATTGAAATAGCACTCATTTCGATTGAATTAAATGAGTATACAAACAATTGTTTCGCAAATAGTACTCTCTACGCTTCCATTAATTCACTATTTATATTTTATCAAACTGCAATGTTTTACCAATGACTGGAAATGAATAAATATTATTATTAAAATATTGCTATCATTATACATCCCTCTTTTTGTTCAGTCAGTGACAGGTAGACAGCCCTGTGGTCGGTCGGTAGCCGGTCGGTTCAACGTGGGTGCTTTTCACATATAGTCAGTGGATGCTCTGTTCACTCACCCAATCGACCGCCGTGTTAGTCGGTGGTTCAAACCGCAGGCTGAACGATCGATTTTCACTTGCTATCGTCCAACCAGTGTTTGGAATCACACGTTGAAAGGTAAGACCTCGTTAGTCCTTAGCTCTCACAAGTTCTGACTTCTGAGGGTTGCGTTCGTAGGGGTGCGATAGCTGAACAGATCTCTACTCTGTTTAAAGAAGTTCTAATATTCTCCGGCGATTTCTTCATGAAGGTTCTCCAGTATGTGTTCCCAAATGTACTTTCCCAGCATTTCTGGAGATTGGTCTGGCCCCCAATGTAGAAACGTTGAAATCGTATTTGACGGACTCACTCTGCCTCTGGATTGTGCAGTTTGTGCACGCCCTGATTCTAACAGAAGAGATACTATTTTATTTACATCACTTTTATTACTCGCATGGAAATAAACTTTATATAGAGGTTAAACATCTGTCGCTATTTGACTATTTTACGTTTGTATATTTGTTTTGTATATATTAAAACGTTTTTAACGCACCATTAAAGTTTTGTTGGAATCCAATTGAGTAGCGACTTGGAACTAATTAGGAAGTACTTGAAATTGCCAAGAAATGACAGATGATTTTAGCGTGAATAACACCGTGAAAATGAGTACAACTTATTAATTCTCTGTCGTAATGTGTTTGTTATTTGATAATAATTTTGAATAGTATGAAAAATTACTATGAAAATTATCATTTCTCCAAAATAATAAATCTCTACAAGTTTTTTGATTATTCATGAATACCTTCAGCAGAAATGTATAATGAGATATCTTTACTAAAATACTTCAACAACAATTATGACTGACGTATAGATAATTTACAATAGAAGAGTGTTGACAGTATGCAATTTAATCATTCAACAATGATCAATCACTTGAAAGCTCTACACAATATTATGGAAATAATCTGGTTCTTCACTACTGTCAACTAGTCTATTTGGTACAGTTTATGTTTTAATGAACATGTACCTATTTATCGCTAACAATTATAATATATTTTCCATAATTAAACGTAGTTACTAATTATAAGTATCCGAAATAATCGTATAACCAATCATTCATTAACACTGAAATAAGATCAATAGGTATTTGTCACTAATTAGGATTCCAATTATTTCATTTACATACACTTTATCGAGTAACAATGAAATAATGCACACGACACCATTCAGTTGTTTTTGGGTTCAGAAATTTGAAATTAGGAACGAAGGCCATTTCATTACTTCGGACTTCCATTATTCAATATTACATAAAATGAATTGAAATCCATGAACAAATCGATAAAAGTTAAAAATAAAAAAAAAGTTGTTATATCAAGCAAAAAACGCGGACTGCGATTCCAAGAATGGAATTTACCAGATACCCTGTGAGTGCGGAAAATCCTAAATCGGTGAAACTAAGAGGCCATTGAAAGTTTGCATTGCCGAGTACCAGAAACACACACAGCGAGGAAAACCAGCAAATCAGGAATAGCAGAGCATTTTTGGACCCATAAACATAACATCGAGTGGTCCCAAGCTGAGATCATACACAGAGAGGAACACTGCTTCAGAAGGAAATTCAAAGAAGCTGCATACATGTTGTCCAACAATGTATTCAGCCAAACTAGCGTAGAGATACACAAAACATATGGAAACCCATAATCAAGCGAAAAATGGCCAACTTCCCCCAAACGATCATCTTCCGCATTGAGCATTAACATTGCGGGTGCAACCTGTTAAATGATCGAATCGATTTAGTTTACTTACCGGTTTTCAAATTAGCATATCTGCGTTGTCACTAGTAAACAAAATTTAGTTACTCAATCAAGCCAAGTACCTCTATTATCACTAATACAGTGGTGCTATATAAGGGCTAATGTAATCAACCATTTTTCGTTTAATGTATAAGTTTGAAAATGTCCTTATAGAAGGAAACTGCAGTAACGTTAGTTACAAATAAAAGTGGTGAAAAATATGAAAAGTTTCAATTCTCTTTTCTTTAATACTATTTCATTTTAAAATACGACGACAAATGATAGATACAATATAAGGTATGGTTATTTTTTGGGGTAAGTTGTTACATGTACCAAATTACCCCAACTTACTACCTGCCCCCTGGCACGATAATATTGATAGTAGAAGAAAACAATATTGCAAATCAAAGGAAGATATCTTCAAGATTGAAAATTTTGAGAAAATAAAAAATATAAGACATCAGAAATGAAAAATTTCGTATAGGATTTTTTTATTTACTTGTTTGAAATCAAGGCACAAGCACACAACCCAGCAACTTGGTGCTTGGTCACTAATAACTTATCGTTTTTATGTGATGCACGATGTGCATCACAATGACAATCATGTCCACCGAAGAGTTTAAAATTCCGGTAAAAAAGACGTATAACTTCTTACCCCTGTAACAACGTGCCCCTCGCTCCCCTATTATCGCAAAGTAACATGTATCTTTTTGCCTAAACTCAAAAAACATTACAAAGACGAGAGAAACAATGGGTTTATTTCACATCCTGAATCGCTTCATTTTTAGAATCAGGGGTTTACACAGTTGTAACAAAAAAGTGGTTTTCTATTAATTGCCCAGAAGATATTCCACCGATTACGGTCAATCTTGAAATGTTTCATAGCAGTTTTAATTATGGAGCTCCTTTGAAGTTGGATACCACTATTAGATTAAAAAACTGAAATTAGAAATTTTTCGTTGTGCGAGTTTTCATTGTATCGTGATTAGTTTTCGAGAAAAAAAAGTCATTATGACAATTTGTTGAAAATTAAAAGTGAAACTATCCTCCGAAATTTAAAGTTATCATATAAGTTACATCTTGTATAATATAATTTTGGTGATTTCTCAAAAACGATTTGACAGGTCTGTTTCCTTTTTTAGTGAAGGGTTATGATTTCTTTTTTAAATATTCCTTTTCATAATCTCTCTCAAACTTTTTTCATTCTAATCATAAAACTACGTCAGTCTATGGTGGCATAGTTATATACGGCGCCATCTATTCGTGAGTCGATGAACCTCAGCCTAGTTTGAATAAAAGTAATCTTCTTTTAGAGATCCCACTGAAACGCTGAATATGATTTTCAACCACAGCTCTTATTTACTACATCATTGGTATTAAGTATATATTTTTTAGGTTTTTTGAATTTTGACTATTTCACTGGATAACTATTATATTTTTCACACATAAAAACTGTTATGGCTTTTTAACTTCTCCTTATACGATGTTATTCTCACTGAATCATCTTTCATTCCAACAAACTCCCCAGAAATTAAATGTTTGGGCTAGTATTCTGAGAGACCATATTTTAGGTCCATATTTTATTGATGGCAACCTCATCGGACAATCGTATCTTGAACTTCTTGATATACCTGTGAACCCCAGAATCACACAGTTACTTGAAGATGATGATAGTCTACTTAAAGACCATATTTTTTGCACCTGTACGTCAATTTTCAGATGACAATGTCACAGGGAGATGGATTGGAAGGCGAGGACCAATAGAGTGGCAGGCTAGATCTCCTGATTTATCACCATTCGTCTTCTTTTCATGAGGTCAGTTGAAATCCAACGTTTATATTACATAGCCAAATTATCTTGATGATCTACGCAGAAGAATTGTTGTGTAGTGTCGTGCAGTGACTCCAGAAATGTTGAGAAATGTGCAAAGACATTTTGAAGATCGCTTATACTTATGTGTGGAACTGAATGGTTCACAGTTTGAACCTTTCATATGATGATAATGTTTAAGGTAATGAAAAATAAAAATATCTTGACGAAACTTAGCTTTAGCTATGTTACAAAATATGTCAATGAATTTCTTATTTTTTTCTAGCTGTTTGAACGGTCGGTTTTTACCTTTTCGGAAAAAAGAAGGGTTAAAATCACAGCCAGTTAGAGCATGGAAAGCAGGTAGCGCTAAACATAAATATTTTCCTAATTCTTTAAATAAATTGTTGACATCAACAAATCGCTGCTTTTTTGCTACTCCGACGTGCATGTGGATTTTAACCTCTTCTTTTACGTGAACCATATTGCTTAGCATTTTAACTAACACATCTGTATCTGAACATCTTATGGTCACATTCGCCTTTTCCGTAAGTTGAGAGATATGAAAAACTATTTTTGTATCTGCCTCTTCATGCAGAATACAAGATAACTCATCAACTTCAGTCATCCATAGTTTCGTCCATACTTTCATTACGATAGCATTTATCATAAACACTGTTAAATCATTTGATGACCAATCTGTATTGCGCGTGCTCTCACTTTTTAGTTTCAGGTCGATGTAAGAACTGGTTTGGTCCACGTTCAAGCCGTAAAAAATTTTTTTCTTCTTATTTATAGTCTAAACTTGAGTCTCATACAAATTTCAGAGTGAATAAGATTTGTCACCACCCTCGTGAAATATTACATGATTGACTACCTGTAAGAACAATTTTGTCCCGCTTGCCAGGNGGACTCCAATAGGTTAAAGACGGCCCTGGCAGCACTGGAAATTTCTCCCGAGTAATCGAATGTTCACTATTGAAAAATGCATTGTTCATAATGAGCAGAATATACCAAATTTGTATTTTTGGTGTAACTTGATGACATAACCGCAATAGATCTCAAATACTCAAACTGAATATCGATCACGAATTGTTTCGTAAGGCGCTTACATCGATAATACTGATACATCGCTACTTGCATATCAATCATTCAAATCCCCTTGGTGTTGACATCAAATTTGTTAATCCACCCCACTGCTACCATGAGTGAATATTGACCTTTGAGTCAAATGACTATATAATGTGAACGGAACAATTCTGGAGTATCAGTTGATCAAGTACATCAAACAAAATGTTCAAATTGGTAAGTGATTATATATATACACCTTCATTGGGGTGTAAGAAAATTGAAAAAAAAAATGTTCAATGTTTAATTTTCATCTTAGGTATTATTAGTGTCTAACAATATATTATGAAAAAAAATTCGTTCGTGCTGCATATGTATTATTCTTCCATCTATCCAATGTTCAGATCAAAAGTGACATCTTGAAAATATATAATTTTCAATTTAAACCAGATTTCTATGGCTGGGATTGAATCAAATGAGCGAATGATTGTCATTACTCACTTTCATCGATGATATGAGAAAATCCAACTCATTCGTGTCATAAAAGGTCGTAATTGTATGAATGAATTGAGGGCTTCATCTTGTTATGTTATGCAGATTGGTGCTGAATAGGCAATAAGACAAGTATGTTATTCCGAAACATCAATGTCCGCCATTAACGATGACAGTGTTTCATGTAAGTGGATTGTTACCTCTTTCACAATATATTGTGTAGGAATCCTGTGAATGATATCTAATTCAATTCCATGATGAATGTTTGGAGTACAAACTGAGTGAAAAAAGTGTTTTTTTTGTGTAAGTCATGTAAAAGTAATTGTTTCAAAAGTATTTTTTCTTTCGTGTAATTCAATGTTTATATGAAAGTACTTGTTTGTTCCACATTTCTTTCCCAACCTTTCTTTCCTAAAAAATTGTTCTATTCTGAAAATATATCCCTAATAATTTAATTGTTTGGTATTCTCCATAAAACATTATTCGGTAAGTAATGAATGAAAAAATTTGGAGTCGAAGATATACATACGCCTTTACTGACTTCAAGTTCAAAATGCACAATGAAATAAGTCGTAATTCATGAATGAATTGTGTGTATTTTCTATAATGTTTTCCAATTTGGTACTGAAGAGCCTTGGGGCAAGTGTCTTAAAGCGAAACATCGATGTATACCAGTGAGGATGACAGTGTTCCATGTAAGTGCAATTTGTTACCATTCACTCATGTGAATACAATATTTTCAAGATGCATTTGTTAAGAAAAAAATTAAGAAAACAGGTTTGTTTTTAATTCAAAGGGAACATCTTTCTTTCATAACTTCAACTATTATACCTTCTTCCCCACCCCCTGGTCAAGCAACCTTATTAATCTAGAAACATCAAAGGAAGATTGAGGATTTTTGAAAGTTGGTACTTGTGAAATGGACTCTTTTCGTTTTGAATAATAAAAATGATCTATAAGAGAAGTTTCTGTTTCTGTAATGTAGGTAAATACAAAAGGATAGATTTGTGGTTTGCAGACATATGAGAGAAGGACTAAAAAAATGTGACCCGACCGGAATTCTAAACTGGCTTTTCTGTTTTCTGGATAGGCGAATTTACCAACTAAGCTCCAATTCAGTATTTTGGTGTTACTTCGAACGGGATGAAATTTGTTAACTGTAATGGACTTTTCTGTATCTGCAGAGTAGGGAGGACGAGGATGACCCACAGCACTTAGGCCACATGTGACCCATTTTACATCCTTCCGAGGAGTTGTCCTCCTAGGTCACCGTCCATCCTGTCCTTTCCAGGATGGTGGACAGGTCACTAGGAGACATCTTCTTTATATTGTCAGGTGTAGGCCAAAACTCGCCAAATACACACTCTCTTTGGCAATCTTGAGGTGTCTCACTATGGCCTCCGCGAATTTTTTGGAAGGTGCAGCGACATTACTGTCATTGCGTGGCTTCTCCAACCTTCTTGGGGTTCCTTCCGTGGAGGTGTTCAAGTGAGGGACCTTTCCTGCAGGGGCAGCCGGTTCCTTGCCCTTCATTTAAAGCAGAGCTCTTGGCGCCCGCCGCAGAAAGGGCCCTTGATGTTGGAGGTGGAGTGGAGGAGAAGTAGGGTGCACTCATAGTTGCTGCCACTTCTGCCTCTTTCGCTCTCTTTCTCCTTTTGGCCTCGGCGCCGCGAATGCGCTTACGCCTTAGCCTTTGTATTATATCACGAGGTGATCTGCCATGTCCAGCCTCATTTCAAGCGCTACATTGGGGTGGACATTTCTATTCATCCCCGGCCACCGCTTCAGATTGAGATGAGTACTTCTGTCTAGCCTCAGGATTGGTTTTTGTTTTTATCGTTTCTGTTTTTATGTTTGTTTCATTCATGTGTGTTCCCACGAGTAGCGAAGGAAGAGTTGGTCACCTCTGGTAGAGCCCCGCATTACCAGAGGTAGGCTGATTACAATGAGGTTTCGCCCAGTTTCCCAAGGGTAGGCTGGTTCACGGTGGCATGTTTTGCAAAGGCTTTTGGGGAGTTTCAGTTCCATCCACCCTACTTATTTCTGCCACCGACCAGGAATCCGTCGACCCCGTCCGTAAGGCCACATTGGCTTCCCGGACAGGACCTCCAATCCCCTGGCCGTTTCCCTATCCGCCACCTAGGGACGCGCCCGATAGGTAGCTCAACCCACAAGCTGTAATGGACATAACAACTGACCGAAGATCAATTTTTTATTCCATTTTCGGTTGGGCCAGATCATTCCAACTATTCTAGTATAAAATTCCTAAATCATTTCCAAAAACGAAGTAATACATTTTTCTAAAAAAGTGTAACGGGTTTGATCCTGCATCTCTCGTGAATAGAAATAATACACATTTTTCATATTTTTCTTTTTCAGTGTGTTTTTGCCGCCATCCTTGCTTTCGCCGTTGCAGCCCCAGCACCTGAAGCTAAGGCTGATCCAAAACCAGCGGCTGACCCCAGTTTGTTAGCTGCTGCCTATACTGCCCCACTCGTAGCTGCTCCTGTTGCTTATACTTCTGCCTATACTGCACCTTTGGCCTACTCTAGTTACATCGCTCCATCTGTGTATGCTGCTGGATACCCTGCTTTCTCGCCTTACACTGCACCTTACGTGGTTGTGTAAGATGCTTCGTTGTAATTTCTGATGATTTGTTTCAATAAATTTTTTTTCCCGTTTCACAAGTTTTTTAATTCACCCTTTTCGTTATTAGACTTCAAATACTACATTCGTCCCCAACACATTTACCAGCTAGATTGTTTTCTGTATCTGAACCACGAGTCCAACCACCATCAATCGACTGAAAGAGGAATCATCAAAACTCTATCAGACCTTGCTTTCGGACTTTGTAATACGAAGAAAGGTCTCGAGACCTTCCATCACTTTCACAATAGAGAAGGAAGCCCACAACGAATTGCCATTCTTAGACGTATTGGTGAAGAGGACCCAGACTAAGCGGAAAACATCTGTATACCGAAAACCTACTCACACGGGACAGTATCTGAACCACGAATCCAACCACCATCATTCGAGTGAAAGAGGAATCATCAAAACTCTATTAGACCGTGCTTTCGGACTTTGTAATACGAAGGAAGGTCTCTAGAAGGAACTAGACATCATCAAAAATGATCTTCAATGAAATGGCTACTCCAAAGGCAAAGATGGTGGAACAAACTTTGGCTAAAAGACAGCAGGAGACCCGAAAGAAAGAGAAGCCGTCACAATCAGAGCTTCCCTACATCAGAGGATTATCGGCAAAGATACGAAGACTGGGATCCAAGTACAATATCAGAACCTGCTTCAGATCCGGAAACACTATCCGTAGCATCCTCACGAAAACCAGGCCACCAAACGAGAACTTCGATTTCGAAAATTGCATTTACCGGATACCCTGTGAGTGCAACGGACGGAAAATAATTTTACCTATTCTCAAAAAATTGTATAGAGCTAGTCTGGCGTGGAACTATATACCACCCAGTTGGTTGGCAGCAAGGGTGGGATATATACCTAAAGTGGGCCGGAGAGACCCACACCCCAAATCGGTACGACCAATCAGCCTTACATCCTTCCTGCTGAAAGGACTTGAGAGGATACTGGAGGGTAGCATTATATGCTTCCCCACTGAATCACCACCAGTATTCTTATCAAACCGGCAAATCGACAGATTCAGCATTAAATAACCTCGTTGAGAAAACCTCCCAATCCCTTGACAACAAGGAGATTGCGGTTGCTGTTTTTCTTGATATTAAAGGAGCATTTGACAATGCACAACCTAAATCTATAGGATTCCCTCTGGCTAAAAAAGGTATAGAATCGACCATAACTGGCTGGATCTATGGCATGCTAGTAAACACAACTGCAACTACGACTCTTCAAGGCGAAGCTATCAGGTTCAGGGTCACCAGGGGCTGCCCTCAAGATGGGTACTATCTCCCCTTTTGTGATCGCTCCTGGTGGATAGTCTTCTTGATGCCCTCGACGGAAAAAAGGTTGATCTGCAAGCTTATGTAGATGGCCTTGTCATCCTGGCAAGGTCCATGTCGGGAAGGGTAGCTTGTAATATCCTCCAAAGCGCATTGGACATTGTTCACAGTTGGTGCCTGAGGGAGCAGATGTCTGTCAACCTTAGCAAAAGTGTGTTAATCCCCTTCACCAAGAGAAGAAAATTGGACGATCTAACGCCACTTTCCCTCAATGGTGTGGTCATTCCATTTGGAACGGAGGTGAAATATCTTGGCATTATACTTGATAAAAAACTCACCTGGAACGCTCACTTGGAAAAAGTTTTACACAAAGCCAGACTGTCTCTATGGACATGTCGAAGGATTTGTGGTAAAACTTAGGGTGAAGGTCTCAAACAAATCCATTGGATTTATGTGATGATTGTCAGACCAATGATCACGTATGGTGCAATTGCTTGGTGGCCGAAGGCTTCACAGAAAACGGCCCAAGCGAAGCTCTCTGGCTTACAGAGACAGGCTTGTCTGGCTATCAATGGTGCCATCAGTACCACACCGTCAGCGGCCATGGAGATCCTTTCAGATCTACCTCCTCTTCCCATTTTTCTGGAAAGAGATGCTAGATGGACTGCATACAGACTTGTGCACATTGCCAATTGCACAAATCAATTCAACAACAACAACAATGTCAACCAACAGACTGTTGGTTGACATTGGAAATGATCTCTGGAAATGATATCTGACTTTATGCCTCCAACTGTCAACTACGAACTGCCTTATAAAGTATTATTCCCAAGTAGAGAGGAGTGGATCCTGCGGGAGAAGGAAATATTAAGAGCAGATACTTGTTGGTTCACAGATGGATCAAAAACACCTTCCGGTTCTGTGTTTTCAGTCGCAGACCCAGGACAGAGTTACCTACCTGCCTAGGAACTTATGCGACTGTATTTCAAGCGGAAATTCACGCTATTGAATTGTGTGCGGAGAGATTGGATAAATCCAACCTCACTCATAAGTCAATAAAAATATTATCGGACAGTCAAGCGGCGTTGGAAGCTCTTGGCTCCCACCGAGCAACGTCTAAATTGGTAGCAAACTGCCGAAAAGACTCTCCTCGATAGGAAGACTAAACATATTGTCTCTGGTCTGGATTCCTGGCCATACTGGCCTTGAAGACAATGAAGCTGTTGACTCTCTTGCAAAGGAGGGTGCTGCAAGCGGCTTCATTGGACCAGAACCTGTCATTTGCATCGCTTTGGGCTTTGTCAAACAAATACTTAATACCTGGATGACAACAAGAGTTATGGACTTCTGGCAAAATCTTCCAGGATTGGCTCACTCCAAGTCGTTTATCCACCTTTCGAAGCTTGATTCCAAACAGTTGTTGGACTACAGTAGGGATGAACTACGATGTCTAACAGGCCTTCTTACAGGTCACTGTCATTTGAATCATCGCATGCAGAGACTTGGACTGTCGGAAGACAGTGTGTGTCGCCTCTGTCTGGAAAATGATGAAACTGCGTAGCCTATACTTTGTGTCTGCCCCGCTGGGGACCGAATCAGGTTCTTTGAGTTCGGCTGATCCTTACTCTCACCATCTGACCTGAAAGACCACTCACCATACAAACTAATCGGCTTCGTTAAGAAGCTGGGTTTATTTGGCCGAGTGTGAATAGGTGTGAGTCACAATAAACCCTTATGGGTAGCTAACCTAACCTAACCTAACCTAACCTACCTACCTACCCTATGAGTGCGGAAAATTCTATAGCGATGAAACTTAGAGGACATTGAATGGTCCCATTGCCGAGCACAAGGAACACAAACAGCGAGGGGAAACCAGAAAATCAGGAATAGCAGAGCATGTTTGGACCCATCAACATAACATCCAATGGTCCCAAGCTGGGCTCATACACAAAGAGGAACTTTGGTTTAGGAGGAAATTCAAAGAAGCCGCAAACATGTTATCCAACAATGCCAAGGTAGCGTAGAGATACACAACATATGGAAACCCATAATCAAGCGAAAAATGGCTAACTCCCGCCAAACGGTCATCTCCCACTGAACCAGTGAAGCGAAAAAAGGGAAGCAGATATAAGTGAAAGTACTCAAATGACCTATAAATAGTCAGCTCACGGAGGTATCGGTCCAGTCATTACCTGAAGACGGTTGTGAATACTAACAATCAAAACGTCGTGAATTATCTTGGCTTGGAATCTCTTAACTTTTTAATTTCATTTTATATCTTGTTTATGGATATATGGCATTATAGCCATATATCCATTCCCATTTATAACTATTGCAAAGATAATGGAATTGACAATTTGTCAATATCGCCACATACCTCCCAACGCTTCAACCTCTCGATACTTCGTTTTTCGGCCCATTCAAATGCGCTTTCAATAAGGAGTGCGATATTATTTTGAAAACTGGCAAGAAAGAGAAAATAACTTTCCCAGATTTGGCAGAAATATTTGAAAATGTCCACGTTAAAATTGAACAATGGAAAAAGCTATATCAGGTTTCAACTCATCTGGAATCCACCCGTTTTGATTTTGAAGCTGTCAGTCCATATTTGCCTACTGTATCTGATGATTTGGACTCCATAAATTCCAACGTTTCAATTATACCCCAATCCTGTCCTAAACGAAATTCAAAAGTGATAAATGCTTTAGCAAAAGACGAAGTCAGCATTGCAAATCTTTCACCATATCCGTCATATTCTGGAGAAGGAAAAACTAGAAAATGCACCAAGGAAAAGTCAGAAATATTAGCAGCTACACCAATGAAATTAATTCACATTATTAGAATATTTTAAATTGAAAGTGATTGATTTTTCAAGAGGGTTAGTTTTTGGCATAGAAGTTACTGGAAGAAAACTGGAAGAAAAAGACCAGAAGAAACAACTACTTCAATTTAATTTGAAAGGGTTACATTTTTAGGAGTGACTAATTTTTGGGAGAGAGTTTTGGCTTTCTACCACTCCATCTTGATACAAAAAAATGTGGAAAAGTTACTTCTTTGCATGATCTACACATTTATGTATTCAGTTGCTTATTTCAAAATTGATTACTTCCTTCCTTTCTTCGGAAGATTTACACATTTTTTTGTATCAAAATGTAGTAGTAGAAAGCCAAAAACTTCTAAATATATTAAAATCACTATTTTATTTTCAGATATCATTCATAGATATCCTTCATAGAAACGCTATATAATATAATATATGGAATAGTTACGATATAAAATTTCACCACATGAAACACTTTCATCCGCAATGGCGTACTTCGAAGTTTCGGAATGAAACGCCTATCTTAGTTGCTCATGAGCACCTAATTTCAGTTAGAAATATTTAATTCGATCAGTTGATATACAGTCAGTATACAGAAATTCAAATATATTATGAGAGCCTTCATAATTTAATATGGCATACAGTTTTCAAAAAGTACATAAAATTCAAGACTAACTGGCCTCAACCGTCCGTCTTGATGAAAACAAGACTCACTTCTTTCTCATATGCTAATTTTTCAATCCCTGATAATTACCTTAAAATTGTTTTACAATTTTCAACAACAATAAAAGTCCAACAACCTTCAACATTCTAGGTCCAGCCTACATTACTTATCTGGCGTTAAACGCTCTCTAAAATAAAATCTGTAAAAAATTGAACAATACCTAAAACTACAACACATCACAGATCACAACATAAATACATACCTGTACCCGCTGTACAAGCAAATTTATTTTTGGTTACAGCTATGGTCCCCACATGAAACAATTTGTATAGCAGCAAAACCTCAATAATGTAGTAAAATAACATTAGGCTGATATCAATGTTTTCTTTTTATGTCAAGATAAAAACTATCAAAACACTGGAGAAACCAACTCACAAAACATTTTTGAAATTTTGAAATGGGGAGCATTTTCAATGGAATTCCAGGAGATAACATAGCTGAAACGGGGTTTAAAAGCATAAATACATCGTTTCTCAAACATAAACATTAAAATAAATAAAAGTTTAATATAAACATACCTCATACAAAAAACAACTTCGCAGTTGAAATAAACTATTTCAATCAGTTATTCAAAAGAATCAAACAAGTCATACAAACTATAAAATCTTTCCTTACTAGACTCTATCTTGGTCTTTCGCGTAAAGCTAATTACACATATATTTCTATAACGTTCGAAGTTATGTAATGCTTCCATCCACTTATTTTTTAACAACTGATTACATCACGTATAGATTCGATATAACTATTCAAAACAAATTTTTGGCGCGTCTACGAAAATTTTGTTCGCATAAAATTGGAATGACCAAATTTATTCCAGATACTTCACAAAACCACCCTCTTCTTAATCTTTCAACGAATGAATTTACAAAGTAGAACCTCGATGCTAACAAAACAAATTTCAAAAATCACTCAGTGGTTTATAAAAATATTTTTTTCTTGTTTAGACTCGTCCAGAGTATATTCATAAGCTCCATGAACACACATTTTCATCAGCTTGGGATATTTAGAGAACAGTCAAAATCACATTTATAATTGGCTATAAAAATATGGTTCAAAATTTCGCTCAAGGATGCAAAAAGTTGCTGATTTTGAGCAGATGATTCAAGAAATTAAGTAGAAGTAATAAATATTATGTTCCTCAATAGAGGTGTATGGGACTGCTAAGTTATCTATCTGATCTTTCTACTACGGGATAACTATTGCCCACATTCAAGATTACTTGAGAGAAAAACTGATTAACTATGGAGTACAGATTATAAAATTCATCGCATCATCAAAATATGTCGAAGCATGAAAGATGAACTAGTAATTATTGTATTCAAATATTACTGTCAGCCTAAATTGAAATAACATACTGTTACACTCAATCATCAGTAATATTTTCTATACAAAGTTTAATTTTGAAATATCCAATTAATTTGAAAGGTGTATGTCAGTCTACATTTACTTTCATGTCTCAACATTGTATGATTGTTGAAAAGTCCAAGGGACAACATTTTCCTGCATTGTATGGCAATAACTTGCTGAAATAGTATATCAACCTCATGAACTCACGAAACATATTATATTTATTTATGAAAAATATTACGTGGGGTGATACGTAGAACTCAACGTTTTCGGTAATCGAATTAATTTTCAGTTTGTTATATACTGTGTCTTCCTCAAACTTATTTATTAAAGGGTTTTCGACAAAAAGTTATTCCTGATAAAAGGTTGTGCATCCCCTAAAACTGAATATGCACCAACAAAATACAGTAAAACACACGTAATATACGAGGAGCCTTCAAATATTTGCTTTTGAGACAGGGGCAGGGTACCCTTATTTTGAAAATTCTCGAGAAATGTTATTTATAAAAGTTGTCCAGCATTGAAAAAAACATCATGATTTGAAGTCAAACGGGAAAAAAAATTGTTAAAACGATAAATAGACAGCATCCTGTATAATGTTTAGTTTTAGGAAATGCACAAACTTTTATCAAGAATAACTTTTTGTCGAGAAACCCCTAATAAGTAAGTTTCTCATATGGTGCTTTCTTTGGGGATGACACTGTACCTTACCTTTTAAGGTGGGACTCTTAATACATTATGAGACGTATTATTTTAATATCTTCGAGATATACCAGGTGACCTAGTTCATATGTCCTATCTTAGTAATTTGGCATGTGAGTATTAAATATTTCATTTCCTAATGGCACAGAATAGTTTCACAGTAAGAAAAGCATACAATTCAATATTCAGTTTTCAAAAAGAATTGTTGCTAATGAAAAATCCATTTGAATATATGGAGAACTTACTTTTCAAAGAATTTACTTAAAATATTCTAATTAATGATAATTTTTAATATTATCGTTTTGTCAAAAAACTTTCACGCTATATTTGAACGGAAACCATAAATACAATCTTTATATAAGGTATAGAGTAACATTTATTCGAATCAGGAATTCTATTTAAAATTCACAATGATGAACTGAGTATATTTTATTGACAATGAAACAGCTGAATTTCGGTTTCTGCTAGCTGAATTTTTTCAATTTTGTGAAAGGTACGAATTCCCCATTTTTGTTTGAATCATATCCAACTGTTTCAATGATATATTTCTGCATTTTGAAATACTTCGAAAAAAAATGTATTCATTATCTTAAACTCTTCAAGGAAGTAAATATGTTCAAGCCTAGGAAATTCCTTCAGAATCCCGTATAGTATCGGGCTGTCCAGAATTCAAAATATATAATTCATGGTAACATTCATCAAGTTTGTAAAAACATTGCTTCATCCATTTCAAAGTTATGAAAGGGTTTCTATGAACTAGGGCACGTGGTATTCTAGACTGTAAAGCGACTATGATAGTCCTCAAAGTTCGGAAACGTAAAAAAATCACAATGAGGATAATCCTGTTGTCACTTGGTTTTTGCGATCTCGATAGTAAAATACATCAATTCAGTCAAAAATTGCAGTCCAACAAGTGAGGAAGTTGATTATAAATTTATCGCAAGAAGAGTTTGTGCTGCAAGTGCTACTTCCTGAATGATATGTCCAGGGCTTTCCACTGCCGGATCTTCGTGGAACAGATCCTTTATGGGGAAGCTGGGTATCTGCACGATTTTTTCCTTTTTTCTTAATATATTCCAGTATCCTTTCAGTTTCGTTTTCGTCTAAAATTCCACTGCGATCTGGACCTTTAACACCATCTATCGTTCTGCACAGAAATTCCTTTTTAGACATCAAACCGTATCTGAAAAGAAAATAATATTTTTAAATTCATTTGTCGAAAGGTTTTTATATTAGTGAAAAGTCAGTCATTCAGAATAATTATTTTGAAAGTATATACCTCATAGGTTACTTGCATGATATTTTTAGCTGAAATCAACCCTTCTAAGTTGATTATTGCGAATGCCAAATATACAACATAACAAAGTTTTTGTTTCGGGGTTGAAATTAGATGATTTTAATGTATTTCCACGTNTCGAATAACCTAACGGACTGATAACAGATTTCTACACATCTACTGCACATCTTGAGGGAGGGGCTTCTCACTGGCCATATCTCAGTCCGGCAGCTTTAAGTGGCATGATTTTATGTGGGTTAAATTTTATTTGCAGCTTAGCAACACTAAATCCCATTTGGAATTGTTCATTACGATTCAATTTTGAGTTACCAGCTATTAAATAAAGTTGAAACTGTATTCTGCTATATTGCAAAACCACCACCATAGCTATGCCAAATAAAATTTTATAAGAGTGCGACCTGAATATAATGAAAAGATGTTTTGGTTCGATGCAGCACACTATTATTCAAAGAGTAATCTATCGAAAGGGATCAGTTTTTCATTTGTAAGGAATATTTCAATGTACACAGTGGGCCAAATTGAACACCTTTGAAGGAAAACATTTTCAGAGCACTTTTTTACCTGAAATTCAATGGTGTAAAAACTTATTTTTCCAAATGAGATATCAATAGGTATTGATGGAAAACTATTCTTCTTTCAATGAGGCACCCTGTACATTCCTGCATATTTGAATAGAGCTTGAAATTACCTTTCCAGAAAAATAGCACACTTGAGGTTCTGCTAGAGTCGTCTTTGAAATACAGAGCTTTTAGGTTTTTTCATGTAGGCGCTTTACAATTGTGGTTATTGTTCAATTTCCAAACACATTCGAATGAAGTATGAGAATGATGAAAAATGGGATATGATAGTCTGTTCTATACAATCCGGGGAAATGCAGGAGCAGTAAGCAATTTGCATCACGAGAAGTATCCAGAGAGAAGACAACATTTTAAAGACATTTTCGCAAGATTGCGACACAACCTTATTGATGGTGGTCAATTTGAAAAAATAGGTCAAAATTATATGAATTAAATAGGAGTTGGAAGAGATAGTTATTTTAGAAGCTGCTGAAAATAACTCCAAAATGTCATTGCGAAATTTGAAAATATCAAAAGGCCTACTAAAAACTAACGTTAAGAGGATTTTGAAAAAACACAAATTCAAGGCATACAGGACCAGAAGACTCAGACCAGGAGATTTTGAACACCTCATGCCTTTTGGCCAGTGGTTCCTGGAAAGTTGTAACCAAGTGCGCGATTTTTTGTTCAATTGTATTTGGACAGACGAAGCTTATCTTTACAAGGTTGTAGCAACTGCTACAATTCTTATACTTGGGCACAATAAAATCCTCATTCTATTGTGGGGCAGAGAAGTTGGATTGTGCGTGTGGGCAGGTGTTTCCAGGGGTAGAATTATCGGCCCGTTTATTTATAATGGCACTTTCACTTCTCAGAGGTACTTAGAAATTTGATGACAAAATATTGAACCCGTTTTTGCTGGATTGCCAGTAATGGAACCTAGAAAAACATATTTCCACAACACTGCAATTGTCACCAATTTTTTGACTGCAGATTTTGGTAATAACTGGATAGCCAACCAAGGACACAACCGGTCTGGTCACCGGACCTAACACCTATGGAATTTCACCTCTGGGGAAGATTGAAAGATATCATGTTCGAATTGTCGATCAATTCTAAATAGGAATTGGCAGTGATGCATCCATCAGGATAACTTCTAAATTCAAACTTAGATTACATAAAATCATATTTCCCGTATCATAGTTCTGCCAGGCAAAATCACAAAATGATCAAAATTATCAAGATCATAGGATAAAAAGCGTAGAATAGTAAATTCGAAAAATCATGAAAAGTATATAATCATATGATCACTAGCTGCAGTGTGAAAAATAAAAGCGTTTTCTGGCGCCCATTTTTTCAAAACGTATTTGTCTGTGATTCAAATACTTTCTATCTGGCTTTGAAACGATGACGTCACAATAACTATGATACCAAACAAATTCATGATGACTCAAAACTAGAATAAGGTTGGTTTTGACACAAAACTTGACGTTACATTACGTCAGTTGTCATAATAATTACTTGTTGTTCCATATTTTCTAGGTTAAGTTGAAAAACAGCACAAGCTAAACTTCGC
>NW_019294287.1:2342-18711 GCF_000500325.1 Leptinotarsa decemlineata
AGTTTTTATTTCAGTGGGAGGTTGGATATTGACCCCAAGGCCACCATGGGTCCCGAAAAGGAAGTCGAAGCACCTGAACAGATGACAGTCGATGACCTGACGGAGGGGGCACCCAAAAACAGCGAGGCCGCCTCCCCCCTAGCGGGGGAGCAAATGGACCTCTGAAAGTAACTTTAAATCCAACATCTGTCTCATGGGCAAGGATGTTGGAAAAAAGATAAATATAATACAATGCAACCTCTAACACAAAGAGGCGGCAACGGCAACACTATGTCGCCACCTTTGATGTATTGGGGAACAATAGCTTTGATCCAGGAGGCCTGGATGATAAAGACTAAAGTTACTGGTTTCAGTAGCCTAACTGGTAACATTTTCAGCTTGCCAAGCAATCAGCAACCTAGGACGGTTGTTTACCTTCCTAGGAATTAAAGAGCCTTTCCGATGGCACAATTCAGCATCTCAGACCTCACTGCGGTTAAACTGGAATGTCCAGATGGAAAATGCAAATATACGGCGTTGATAGTCGCATCGGTGTACCTCCCTACTAGAGGATCACCGCCTCAAACAGAGCTTATATTGGGTTGTGACTCAAACTCTCATCACTTGAGCTGGGACAGCAAGGATATCAACGCCCGAAGTGAGTCCCTATATGAATATATAATTAAGAAAGATCTACAATCTTGAACAGAGGAACGGAGTCGACATTTATTAACGCACGTAGCCAAACATTAATAGATATCACGCTAACGACAGCCAAAATATCAAACAAAATCCAGGACTGGCAAGTCTCGGACCATATTTCTATGTCAGCCCACCGCTGGTTGACCTATCGGGTAGCTAGGATCTCAGGACCACTGTAAAATCCCGTGAACCGAAGAGGACGGATGTAGCTCCCTACAATCGACTCTCAAAAGGAGCTCTGCGGGAAACAGAGGTCCCGACTCCTGGAATAATGAAGAACTGGAAAGGTACACGGTATCTATCCAAAACAAAGTAGACATTGCCTACAAGGAATCCTGTTCGATGAGAATAGTTCAAACAGATGGCACAACCAATACATGGTGGTGCCCTGAACTGGAACACCTCAGGAAGACAGCGAGAACGACCTTTCGACAAGGCAAAACGTACAAGACTCGAAGAGGACTGGGGAATATATAAAGCCAACCTCAGAAATTCTGCAGACTTTTTTGAACTCTCTGCAGACTTCTTTGAACTGCCTGGAGAGCCTACTGTGAGGCAGTCGAAGATTTCCTGACGAGGTAAAATGGCGACACAGCCACCAACCTCCAAGAGAGTGCTGAGATTCTTATAGAAACTCACTTCCCAGGTTTTGTCTTTCCTGGAAAGACGAACTGGGCGGAAGTACCACAACACCCTCACGATACTACTGGAAATCTGCTTTTCCCCCTTCAAGTCACCAGGACCTGATGGTATAAGACCAGCCCTATTTCAATGGGGACTGGATATTCTTATGCCGCACCTGGTTGGAATATGCAGAGCCTCTCTAGCTCTGAGGTATATTTCCAGTAAGTGGAGAGAAGTACGAGTAGTATTTATACCAAAACCAGGTAGGATGGACTACACCAAAAGTCTCACATCGTTCTTCTCAAAAACTATGGAGAGGCTATGTGAGCGGTACATAAGAGATGAAGTACTAGTTCACAACCCACTTCACCCAAATCAGCATGCATATACTCCAGGAAAGTCTACTGATTCGGCCCTTTACCATGTGGTTGGCAGAATCGAGATCATTGGACAACAAAGAATCCATCCTGGGTATATTCATAGATATCGAGGGAGCGTTTGATAAAAGAACCTAACAACAACAATTACCTAGCAACTACACTCGATGATGTCCACAGGGAGGGGTCTTATCACCCCTTCTCTGGAACATAGTTCTGGATACCCTGATTAATCACGTCAACAATAATGGATTCTATACAATTGCATATGCAGATGACCTAGTTATTTTGCAGACCGGCAAATTTGTAAACACACTGTGCGATAGAGCGCAGGATGGGCTCAAATTAATAGAAACATGGTGTAAGGAACACTCAATGTCGATCAATCCCAAGAAGAGATGGTCTTTTTCACCAGGAAAAAAAGTTTATCGAGCTCAAAACCTCCCAAAATCTTTAGAAAACTAAACTTCTCTGAAGAGGTGAAATACCTTGGTACTATCCTCGACAGGTAGCTAACATGAAACTCTCACCTACAGAGTAGAGCACAAAGAGCATATGTGGCTTATGAGCAATGTCGAAGAACAGTGGGACGCACATGGGGTATTTCACCCCGTGTGGTCACCTAGATCTACACTGCAATAATAAGACCTATGTTAACGTACGGAGCCATTGTATGGGGACCGAAAGTTCTACAGGCAACGGCCATCTAAAAATTATATCAAATACAGCGACTGGCTTGTTTAAACATCACAGGAGCAATGAGAACAACACCAACCGCGACAATGGAATCAATTACTGGTCTGACCCCCCTGGACCTGTACGTTGAGGAGGTTGCGTTAATGGTCATGTTACTGCGCAACCTCTGATGCAGGCAACCAGTGATGCAATTGAACCCAGGTTTGGGTTTAATAAACCCTACAAAATACAAATAAAACAGAACAAAGTCAGATGCTACAAATGCAATACATATTTACAGACGGCTCAAAAAATAAAAAATTGTCAGGATGTGGAGTGTACTTCAGATCAATAAGCCTAAGGATTAAGTGGGGAATGGTAAAAAATACCAGTGTGGTCCAAACAGAACTGGCTGGTATCTCAGTCGCCACAAAAGAAATTACCAGGAAAGGAATTTCTGGCAAAAACATAACAATCTGCACTGACAGCAGACAAGCCCTATTAGCCTTGGACAGACAACGTTTTACCTCAGGGCTAGTACTAGAGTGCCACCAAGATTTAGCCAAAGCCTCGGTAGATAATAACATTATCCTGAGGTGAGTTAAAGGGAACGAAAGGGCCGACTCTTTAGCCAAGGAAGCGGCTGGACTAAGAATTTTAGGCATCAGGCATCAGGCACCTACTGCCTGATGACTTCGACAATTGCGGAACTAGCCAAGTGTTACACCCATGCTAAATCCCTAAAGAGATGGGATGGAATCGAAGGATGCAATCTTGCATCTCTGGGCGACCCTGGGAAGCTGGCGCCAAAGAAATATCTGGTGATGACCAGGAAAAATCTATGCTCAACAGTAGTATTTCTGACTGGCCACTGTCAACTAAGGAAACACCTCCATAATATGGGGCTAGTGGACACACCTCTATGCAGGATGTGAAACTGTCAGGCATGTCCTATGCGATTGCCCGGAGTTATCGTCAATAAGAGAGAGAGTTCGGCGAGTCTTGGCCTTAACCTGCCGTTATAAAGGAGATGTCTCCCAGTGACCTGTCCACCTTCCTAAAAAGGACAGGATGATCAATGACCTAGGAGGACAACTCCTCGGGAGGATGTACAATGGGTCACATGTGGCCTAAGTGCTGTGGGCTTACACTCACCCTCCCTACTCTACAGATACAGAGATTCTTCAGAAGGGAATTTTTTCTTACCTATTTTGTCCTCGTGGCAAGTTTTTCTTTTTCTTTTCATCGCATTTGAAAGCTTTTTATTCAATTTTATTCAATTCTTTTTAGTCATGCTGAAAATCTGTACCCAAAATCCCCACAATCCAATTTTGAATCGAATCGGATCAAAATTACAAATCTCATCCGCTATCCTGCACCTGCTATTGTTTTTCTCCAAGAAAATTTCCATAATGCATTGTAATCGCAATGATGAACACCTCTCAGTCAAGTCTCAGTTCAAATTGATCGGACAACTAGAAGTGGTTCAAAAGTCAGCAGCAAGATTTGTCCCACACATACATACATACTAACTATCCGGGACAAGTTGGATAAAAGCTTTTAAAAAAAATGAAGAACCTTACATAAAAATGGTTAATTCTATTCAGGATAGGGTAGAAATATCATTTCAAAAATAATGAATGTGCCAACACAGCCCGTAGAAATAAATGATCGAGACCCAAACAAAAACGTGAATCGTAAATACATTTTGGAACTAATTTCAAAATTTCGACAAACGGGATCTGTAGCAAATAAAAAATATCAAATTGAAAACCCAATAAGAAACGAAGCGGTGGTGATAGCCGTTTCAGGACAGCTTGCTGCGGATCAAACTCTTGGTACACGAAAGCTTGCTGAATTATCTGGAGTAAGTCGAGGTACCGTCGGGAGAATTTTGAAAGCTCACAGATTCCATCCATATAAAATTAAACAGTTTCAGGAATCTTAAGAGAAGGTTTTCCATTTCTTTTTTTCAAAAACTTTTATTCAACTTATTCTGGATAGTTAGTATGTATGTATGTGTGGGACAAATCTTGCTGCTGACTTTTGACCCACTTCTAGTTGTCCGATCAACTGGTTTCTGGTCCGATCTGGTCTCTCAACAACTGTACCAGAATGAGTTAGAATTTGTTGTTGTTTTATAAGTTCATGATTTGTATTTTAGAATTATTAAAAGTTATCTGTATATTTGCAGGTTGTAGTTCAACCTTATCGGAGCATACAGATGCCTTGGTTTGGTTGTCTTGAACTATATGACTTTTATCAAGGGATTAAGGTTTAGATTTGATAATAATAATAATAAGTCGACTTTATTCATCAAAAATAAATTAGATGAACAGTCGGATTATCAGCATAAGCTGTTTTTCAAATCAACCTTAATAACATAATTTTTATCGGTTGCTTTGAAAATATCATCCGTTATGGAGAGGAGTGCGGAAGTCGTACTATGTTGAGAACGAAACCCAGACTGAACGTTAGTTATGATATTGTACGAAGTAATGAATTCAATCAACTGATCTTTGAGAATCAGTTCAAGCGTTTTAGATAGGTAAGGTAAAATACTAATGGGCCTAAGATCAGAGTAATGTGTCGGAGAGTTACACTTGGCTAAGGGAATCACAAGTGCATGTTTCTAAAGGGAAGGAAAACACGAGGAAGTGATACACGAATTCAGTATAAAGGTAATGTATTCCAAGAGATGTGTTTCCACCAAACGAATCATTCAAAGTGAGATACTGTCCGAACCTACAGCGTTGCTTCCGATTTTATTTAAAAACTTCTGTACAGTATGTTCGTCAACGGGAGAGAACCTGAAAGAATCTGCAGTGTTCTTAGTTTGGTACTTTTCAAGAAGCGATGATTGAAATTGTGTTTTGTCAGGGAGGGTAATATTGCAAAAGAACTGATTGATTTCATCTAGATTTTTCAGGTTAGGTGGTAGTTCAGGGTTTGACTTCTGACGCAAGATGTCTAAATTACGTAATGTGCTCCACGTTGCCTTGGCATTTTTCTTCAAAAGAACAAATTGAAGATACGCTTTTTTCTCCCGACGAATAGCAGATGTCGTATAGTTCCTCAGTTCTTTATAGCTATCCCATGCTACAATGGTTTTAGTTTGCTTATATTTTTTAAATGCGGGGTCCCTTAAAGATATCATCTGACGGATGTTGTACGTCAAACAAGGTGCGGGTGGCTTGGTAACTCTGATATTTCGAAAAGGAACATGGAGATCAAATAGAGTAATGAGATTATTGTTGAATGTTATTACCATGTCGTCAACGTTATCCAACCTGTATATTTCATCCCAGTCAATTGATGTAAGATCAGTCAAAAAGCAATCTTTATCAAAATTAGAAAAATCGCGATAAAAAATCCACTTGAAGTTATTCTTTTTGGTGCCAAAATTCTTGATAGTACACGAAATGACCATATGATCTGAGATTCCTTGAATAACAGTAATATTCACATTTGAAATTATTTCAGGATGCGAAACAATCAGGAGATCAAGTAAAGTTTGACGTCGAGGGGTAACTCTAGTGGGGGAAGTAATTAACTGGGAAAAGTTAAAGGTCGAAAGAAATTGATAAACGAGATCGGAACGGTTATCGATTGACAAAAGGTTAATATTCAAGTCACCCGCCATTATAAAATAGTCACTCGCAGGTAAAAGATTAGAAACCGTTTCTTCTAATTCATTGAGGCACGTTAAAATATTAGAATTGGGTGGACGATATAATATTCCAAAACAAAAGTTTTTACCCGAATTTACTGAGATCCAGAGCTGTTCGAGCTCAGGGCTGATTTTATGAAAGGCAACATTATAGTTTAAGGTGTTCTTTATATACGCCGCCCCCTCTATCATCTCTATCGGATCTGACAATATGATAAGAATGAATAGCCACAGATTCAGAATTGATATCTAAGTTAAGCCATGTTCCACTCAGGCCGCAGATATGGATTTCATGATTTTCAAGAAAAGTTTTGAGATAGTCAAGTCCAGTGAACACAGACATCACATTCAGATGAACAAAATTGAAAAACGCTGCCATAAATGATTATAAATTATAAAAAAAATATATTAAGGAGAAATATGTAAAACAATTGGCATATATTTCTAGGTATAACAGATATATAATTTACGATAAATTACTTCGAAGTCTTATTTTTTTTTGTTGTTTGATTCATGAACTCGAAGTTCTTCTGTAGTCCTCTTGGATTTCAGGCGTGTGTTTCGTTCTCCTGCAGCGTCTTTCTTATCTTCCTCGCTCTTAATTATCTTTAGTGGATCGCTTTTTATTTCTTCAACGCTGTACGCTTTGTTGTCAACTAATAACTTGCCTTTCACGATTTTTGCCTCAATTTTATTTTCCAATGCAAGCTTCCAGTAATCTTTTATGGTCCTTTCATTACTGAGTTCCTCTTCTGTGCCATCTGTGCCCTTTAGCTTGAAGGTATTCTTCAGTATATCACTTTTTATTTTATTGTGAAGTAATTCAAGGAAAATTGGCCTCACTCTATCATTAGCTAAGTAACCAATACGAAAGATGTTTCTGACGTGAGATTCTTCAATTTCGATGTTGAGCTTATTATGAATAAATTCGGATAAACTAACTATGTGTGTGAAGTGTATATTGAATCTTCGATATAAAGACTGAAGGTGGTGTTTTATATTCAGCAGTTAAAAAGTGCCACTGATAAGCTGCGAAGTTTTTATATGTGGTTTTGAATGAGAATCAGAATCAGGAAATAATTTGAAACATGCAATAAATAAGTCTGGCTCTTACATGTGACAAGATATTCGAACGGGAAGATACTAAATGGTTCCGCTGAGTCTTCAGCAATACAAGGAACTAACTTTCAAGTTTTATAGCCACTTAATTAACGAGAAATTTGGACTTAGTTGGGAGCACATTTTGGCATACACTTTACACTTTATACACGATGTTTAGAGGTTCAGATACTGAAGTGAAGATAAAGTGAAGATAACATCACTATCAGTAGAATCATTTTCAAGCTCAGGCTCATGAACATCGTTTTCAGTAGTTTCGAAGATGTTATCTGAAAGTCTGATATCAGCACGGTTTTTTCTGATAGTGTTGCCACTCTAACATACAGAGTGGGGCACTGAAAATCAAACAGATCCAATATCTTCAAAACACGTATTTTCTGAAAGAAAATGCAAAAACACGTCGATTTGTAATCCAAGGGGGACATCTTTCTATCATAACCTCAACTGTCATACCAATCCCCCCACCTCTCTGTCACTATCACCCAAACAATTTTAATAGGGAAAGTAGTAAGTGTGACACACTTGGTCCAAAAAACGATCGTCGCCCGACCCGTCGAGTAGGCGAGACGGGGTCAAAGAAGATGTTCGCCCAACGGAGTTCCTGGAACCCCCACAGGGAAGGTCACACGACCTCACATCCATACACTCGCAAAGACAATCAGAGGAGACGGGAATGAATCAGGTAGGTTATGCAGGTCGTCTCAATCATTTTCATGAACAATGGACATCAATTACTAGTAATCCAGTAGTGCTGGATTGGATTCAAGGTTACAAGATCCCATTCACTGAAAAACCAGTCCAAGGCGTACCACCGGGGCCACAATCATTTTCCAATACCGACCACACCCTCATGAACCTCGAAGTACAAAAATTGTTATTTAAAGGGGCCATTGAACAATGCGCGGTTTTTTCTCACGGAAAAATCAAATGGCGAAACACGATTCATTCTCAATCTGAAACAGTTGAATGTCTTTCTGGTACATCACAACAGCTTTATGGCGACATTCGATCTGCGAGACGTCTCAAACGCAAAGGCAAATTATACCAGTTCAATTGCCTTCCCTTTGGGCTTGCATCAGCCCCATTTGTGTTTACAAAATTATTGCGCCCAGTAGTGGAACACCTGCGCACCAGAGGGGTGATATGCGTCAACTATCTAGACGAGTTTTTGCTAATAGGTCGATCAAAAAACGAATGCCTCGAAAGCATTCAAAAAACCACTTTTTTATTGGAAAACTTGGGTTTTCTAATCAAAAAAAATAAAAGCGTACTCAACCCTCTCACCAAATGCAAATTCCTTGGGTTTATCTTTGACTCAAAACGACTCACTCTAGAACTACCATCGGAGAAGAAACAGCGGATATTGAAATAGACAAATACACTCATCCTCCTTCCCCGATGCAAAATTCAAATATTTGCACGCTTCCTATGCATCTGCTTGCCCTGCCGTCAAATTCGGCTGGACATATACCAAGCGTTTCGAACGAGGAAAATTTCTTGCCCTGAGACACAGCAAAAAGAATTTCAATGCCTACCTCAGAATAAACCCGGGAATTATCGAAGACCTGATTTGGTGGCAACAAAATATACTGTCTTCATATAACAATTTGAAAAATGACTCTTTTCAGTTAGAAATATTTACAGACGCCAGCCTTTCGGGCTGGGGCGCTGTTTGCCAGCGCGAAAGGACCCATGGATGGTAGACGAATACTGACACAAACACACATATCAATATACTTGAACTGAAGGCTATATATCTAGGGTTACAATGCTTTGCGAAAAACCTAAAAAACATTAACATTTTAATGAGAACAAACAATACTACTGCCTTAGCTTGCGTGAACAAAATGGGCAGCATCCAACACGAAACATTGAATACCCTAGCCAGAGACATCTGGAAGTTTTGTGAACTCAGGAACATTTGGATTTTTGCATCATACGTACGATCAAGTGACAATTCTCAAGCCGATGCAAAATCCCGAGTATTACGTTCAGACACCGAATGGTCCCTGAATGAACAAATATTCGATAATATCATTCAGACCTTTAGACTCCCTGATATAGACATGTTTGCCTCATTCGTCAACGCAAAATGCAAGCGATATGTGTCCTGGCAAAAAGACCCGTTAGCAGAAGCAGTAGATGCTTTTACTTTGAACTGGCATAACCACCATTTTTATGCATTTCCTTCTTTCGCCCTTGTTCTTCGTACCTTACAGAAGATAATAACTGATAGGGCAACAGGAATTATGGTAGTAACCCTTTGGAAGTCACAACCGTGGTACCCATTGTTCATGAGGATGGATCTAGGAAAACCCTTATTCCTGGGACCAAACACTTATCTTTTGTCCTGCCCTTACAGCAATCGGAAACACCCACTGAGTCACGAGCTTACCCTGGTAGTGGCCCGTTTATCCGGCAGGCATTCGAACTGAGGAGCATACCAGAGGAGGCGATAGAAACCATGTTAAATTCATTGGCCACTTCAACAGTCAAGCAATACAACAGCACTTATAAACCTTGGTGGATTTTTTGCCAGAACAGGGAGATTTCACCATTCCTTGGTTCTGTAGCCGACGTATTGTTCTTTTTCCAGAGCTTGCTGAACAATACAAACCTGATTTATGGCAGCTTCAACTCACACCGGTCTGCCCTCTCGCTAACCTCAGCACTTGACCTAGAGGATAACCTTCTTATAAAACGCTTTATGAAAGGCGTTTTCCGCTCGAGACCTCCCAGGCCGAAATATGAATCGACCTGAAATCCTCATCAAGTCCTGAAGTATTCAGATATAGTGGAGAATTCGAGGTTGAAAGCGCTCTCTCTAAAATTACCCACCCTGTTGGTGCTAGCCACCGGCCAACGAGTTCAAACCCTCTCTCTCATCAAATGTTCGAACATTACTGCCGATAAAACAGGTGTTAAGATTTTCATTCTAGACCTAATTAAAACTTCGGCTCCTAACAAGAGCCAGCCCTGTTTAATCCTTCCATATTTTCACAAAAAACCCAACTTATGTGTAGTCTCTCTAATTCAGAAATATTTAGACGCGATAAAGGAAGTGCGCAAGGATAACTGCAACTTTTTCTGGCTGACATACAAAAAACCTCACGGCCCTGTATCAAAGCAGTCCTTGAGTCACGAGATAAAAAACACCCTCAACGCAGCCGGTATAGACACCGCCGTGTTCACGGCCCATTCTACCAGACACGCGTCGACGTCAGCAGCAGCCAGGATGGGCCTCAGTTACGAAACCATCCGCACATCCGCAGGCTGGACAAAGGACTCAATCATGTTCGGTCAATTCTACAATAGGCCGCTTGCACAAACCGAGAGCATCTTGCCGGCCGTATTCGACGACAGTGACTCCTGATTCCTGTCTTTATTCGAAGAGAAATAGCAATACTATTACTATACTTAAAATGTGGATGTCAATCAATTCCTTTCTTCAAACAACTCGAATGTTTCGCATACTTATGTCTCTAAACATCTACCTGGTAACAATTATGTGATATTGAGGAATGGACGCCGAAATATAATTATATAATCACAAGAACTTACCTGGAGTTCCATTGTAATTATATGAGGCGTCCATTCCGAAAATATCACAGTCCCACCCGCCCGCAAATGCGAACCCGATACATGAGAAACATTCATTCTTTAAACCGAATGAAGACGAGCGGGAAGACGCAGAGCGAGGTGGTGGGACAGTCACAGGACCGGAGCAGGGACGATTTTCTTTGAACTTTGTGGGCAGAAGCAAGGATTGCACATGGGCCGAAGCAAGGATTGCACATACTACCTGGTAACAATTATGTGATATTGAGGAATGGACGCCTCATATAATTACAATCGAACTTCAGGTAAGTTCTTTTGATTGTATAATTATTTACGAGAATACCTTTCTTTAGATGTTTTTCTCTGATATGATAAATCGAAATTTCGCCCGGACAGTGCTACCTTTTTTTTTACGAAAATACCTTCTTTTAGATGTTTTTCTCTGATATGGTAAATCGAAATTTCGCCCGGACGATGCTACCTTTGAGAACACGTCGAAGTGGATAGGGTCAGACCTTTTTGAACTTTATTGCCTTGTACGTAGCGACTAAACCGCAAATTTTCCGAAATCATATGAATGGTGGTGTTCCTATTTTGACCGTGTGGACGTGGAATTAAGAGCTTTTCACGAATTTGCGTAGTAGCGGGCTATAGGAATCTACACATCACTAGTAGCTAGATAAGTAACGACTAGAAGTTTTATTTATGGTGTTGTTTTTGCGGGATCCTGACATTATTATTTACGAAAGCAATGAACCTTGCTGAATAGGTGTTTCCGAATAGTTTTGTCTTCGCCTTTGTATAAGCGTTTAGTTTGTAGTATAAATGAAGAATAAATCCGTTGAACAGGCGTATTTTGGGGAAGCAACATTCAACGTTTTTATTCTTGTTCCTTTGTCGTATTCCACCCTACTGTTTTCGCGTATCTGGATTGTTTAGTAGTTTCATTTCATGTTTAGGCTAGTCGATACACAAGAAACTACTTGGCGCCCTTGTTATCATTTTTTTGTACATATTTATACTTATCTGTCGGATTTAACCCACGGCACTTACGAGCAAGCACATTACTTGCCTTACACAAAAAAAGGACAGAAGTGTTATTCCTAATGTTTTAGAAATAAATGTCTGTGATAGATACATTTTTTTTATTATTGAATTTAATGTAATATCTTTTTAGTCATACTGGAAACTTGCAAAACCCAATATGCCAATTTTGAATCGAATCGAACCACAATTACAAATATCGTCCGCCATCTTGATTTTTGCATCGACAAAACAATCATAATTTCCTACCCTGAAAATCCCCACATACTAATTTTGATTCAAGCCGGTCCATAATTGCAAATTTCGTCCGTCATTGCAGAGCCATCATTTTGTTTTTTTTCCTTAGAAACATTCCATAATGCATTGTCACCGAATTTATGACTAGCTTGCAAATGAAGTATCATAATTTGGAATACGGAACAGTTTTTTCCCGCAAGAGGGCGCCAAAATTTAAAGTTAGTTAGCGAAAATTGACATGGCCGAATTCCTTATGAAATTACCTTTTCAATGATGTGTCACACTTACTTCTTTCTCTATTCAAATTGTTCGGATGATAGTGACCGAGGGGTGAAGGGAAAGATATGATAGTAGAGGTTATGATAGAAAGATGCCCCCCTTGGATTACAAATCGAAGTGTTTTTGCACTTTTTTCAGAGAACATGTGTTGAAGATATTCGATCTGTTTCGTTTTCGGTGCCCCACCTTGTATATGACCGAGGAGAGTCATAGAGTCATGAAGTCTTTCAATTTTAGCCGGTTCCCATTCTTCCCGTTCATGACTGAACACTGTAACATTAGAATGAATCTTGTCTCATGAAACAAAATCGGTTCCAGGTAAAAGGTTGCTTTTATGAACAACAGGAAAGAACGGCCATGGGAAACCCCTTGTCCCCCTACCTGACAGACCTGTTTTTTAGTTTTTTTAAACTATATTTATTTTTCATTTTTTAGTTTCGTATGCTAGAAAAGCGTGTTTTTTCGTCTTTTTAAATTATATTTATTTTATCCAAACTTTGGGAACAATCAGCCGTATATTGTTTAGAAAAATAACCATTGATATTTTGGTACAGCGTCATCTGCTCACGAATATATCAAGCAATAATGTCGATATATCAAGGAGGTTACGTATAGCGCCATCTGCCCGCGAATAGATCAAGCAATAATGTCGATATATCAAGAAGGTTACGTATAGCGCCATCTGCCCGCGAATAGATCAAGGAATAATGTCGGTAATTCTGTCAAATACAGATCCAGAGCTTGAGAGTTTCAAACATACATACATACATACAGGTGAATCTAATATAAAGCGTGTAAAATAAAAATAGAAAATTGAAACCACCTGAATTGAAAGAAGTAAAGTACCAGAAAATTGGAAAAGAGTATATAACGAAAGGAGCTTTCAAGGTAACAAGAGTCCATTTCATCGATGGGATAGTAGCATTCGTAAATTTCGACAATGATGGACGATCAGAGTCAGCTCATATTTCTAATATAAGGAAGTTTCATCACAGGAGTGATGACTTTGAAGAGGGGAAGCTTTGTAGTACATGAACACTATGTATACCTACTTCTTTTTCATATATTCTTATTACCTAGGTGATATAAAAAACAAGTATTAAAATATTAAATTGTTAACAAGTAAAGTTATTAGTTAGGAATTCATCCTCTACTTTCTTTAAAAGTTTATTACATCATTCCTATTTCCATTTTATTTGAATCACAAAACCAAACTTTTCAACATAAGATGACATTGAATTCTTTTACATTTGATCACCAATTCAACTTAATAGTAAGTCTGGATGGATATGTTCTTGCTAGTCAATTTTGTAGAGAAAACAGGGTCCATGGTGGCACAGCATTATTTGTGAAAAAAGAGCCTGATTTCAGTTACTTAGATTTGCCTTCTTTCAACAGCGAAATTAAATGGGAATTCTGTGGTATTAAGTTGTTCGAACCGAAAGTAACAATCATTGTTGCCTCTAGATCAGGCTAGAGCGACGTCGACTTATTTTTTGTGAATTTTGAAAATCTGCAGACTACCATTATCAAAGCTTCAACTAATATAATAATGATGGGTGATTTCAATATCAACTTCAAAATGAACTCCAATATCCTGAGTGAATTTCAAACTTCATTATCTTCCTTTGGATTAAAAATCACCATGAGGATACAAGAATCACAGCCACTTCTTCCAGTCAGATAGATAATATCTTAACAAACCTTGATGATGAATCTATCGACACAGGTGTTTTGAACCCTGCATAGCGGACTATAAAGCTCAGTATATTATAATTTACACAAATTTCAAAGCCAGCCAAAACAGTTCATATACAAGGAGAATCACACAAATAGGTTTGAGAAAACGCAAAGAATCACTCTCAGGAATGAAGTGAGAACTTTTTCAGCACAATCAAGAGGTTAATGTATTACCATCTTACATAAATGATGTCTATGCTACTCAAGTTTGCAAGTCATTTCCTTTGAGAAAAGTTGCAGCTCATAAACAAACATCCCCTGTGTGTTGGTTTGACGATTCTCTTAAATCTTTCAGAGTCATATTTTTCTCGATAGAATTTATCTGGTTGAAGCTGGGATGATTCTGCAACCGTGTTAGGAATCACACGTTAAAAGGTAAGACCTCGTTAGTCCTTAGCTCGCACAAGTTTCTCAACTTCTGAGAGTTGTTCGTATGGGGGCGACAGCTGATTAACAGAAAAACAGACAGACAGATTTTTTATCGCAGATAGCAGTAAAGACCCTTTCAATATAAATTTGTACAAAAAACTCAATAAAGAACATCATCAACGGATAACACTGAGTAAAAAAGGGCATAAGATGAATTTATTATCTCTTCTAAAAATAGATCATCCGCATGTTGGCGGATAATAAATTATAAACGTAATAAAACAAAGGCTGTTTCAAAAACACCCCACATATCTCCCTAGGATTTCAACAATTTCTTCGTTAATATTGCGGATACCATCATTAAATCTTTACCTCAGATGGACATTGATGATTTAATTAACTTCGAAGAATTTCCAGTACCTTGTAGCTCCTTTTTTCTCGGTCCCATCACCGAACAGGATATTATGAGTGCGATTGATTGTTTGAAACCTTCAAACTGCTTAGATGCCCAAAAATTTGAATGCTCGTATCATCAGGGAAACCCTACATATTATAATTTTGCCTTTTACAGGACTGGTCAACCTCATATTTGAGACAGGTGTTTTTCCTGACGCTTTCAAATATGCAAAAGTAATTCCAGTTTTCAAGAAGGGGGACCCATGTTCCCTGAACAATTACAGGCCCATATCTATCATCTCTAGTTTTTCTAAAGTCATTGAAATAATAATGAAAAAGCGTCTGTATGATTACTTCGAGAGTTACATCTTTTCTCAGGGTCAATATGGTTTTCGCTAAAATCGTTCTACTTCTCTAGCTGTCTTGGATGTTGTTGGATCTATTGTTGAAGGATTCGAGAAGGGTGTGCACACTGCCATAACACTTTTTGATTTGTCTAAGGCTTTTGATTGTGTATCACACAGTATACTTCTTAAAAAAGTGTATTATTATGGAGTTAGAGGGGTAGGTATCTCTGTCACTCATAGAATCATACCTTTCAAATATGTATCAGGCGGTTTCGTGTCACGATGTTACATCAAATTTTGAACCTGTTGAGCACGGTGTTCTACAATATTCAATACTTGGGCCCCTGCTCTTTGTTATTTATGTTAATGACATATGTAATTTCATGTCTCCCTATAAGTCCATTCTCTACGCAGATGACACAACTTTAATATATTGCGTTCAATCACCATCTAACATTTCACAAGTAATGGATGGAGTTGAAAATCAAGCCAACACTTGGTTTCTTGCAAATAAATTGAAGTTGAATAGTGACAAAACTCAATATCTTGAGTTCACCACTATAGGTTCAGCTAACAAAAGTGTAAAATTACTTAGCATTACTCTCGACAGTACTTTATCTTGGCATCAACATACAGATCTTCTCGCAAATAAACTATCTAGTGCAATATATATTCTTCATCAATTGCAAACCATCACAAGCGGTGAGATTCTAAAAATGACGTACTTTGCATTATTCCACTCACACATCAGCTACGGTGTTGTTCTTTGGGGGAACTCTCCTGGTTCGATGAATAACTGATTAGCCATAGCTGATTAACGGAAAAACAGATTTTGAACAGAACAGAAACACCTGACTTCTACAAACATGAAAATGTAATGTGGTTAATAAACTATTCTATTCTAATCCTCGAACCAATTTTCAATAAAGTCATTTTGCAATATCAAAAACCGTTTATCTCAAAACAGCAAGTTATTGAAAAACTGTCAAAACATCTTTTCACACAATTTGTGTGAAATGGGTCAAATTTGAATTGCAAGACAGCCATGTTGGCCACATATCTCAATATTCATCAAAACGGCTGTTTGTACGTTAATAGCTGCTTTCAATAGAAATTTTTTTCGAATGCTCAAATAAAAAAGTATTTCTTCAGATGTAGTTTTACTGTGATCAATAAATTTAAAAACTACCTACGCCTCTGCCTACGTAGACATAGGATGGAACATCTGCATCCAATGCCATTATCACCATGAG